>JADKYC010000149.1:0-79214 GCA_019843955.1 Xylaria sp. 218_066 | reverse complement strand
ATATAGTTTTATATTTATAAACTTTAAATTTTATTTAATTATATTTATAAATATACTTAAATCTTTATTTATTTTGTTTTTTTTTTATCTTTTATTATTTATTTTTATTATTAATATTTTATACTATTTTATTTTTATTATATTTCTATTAATATTTTATTAGTATTTTAAATATATAACTTTATTTATAGCTTTTAATAGCATTTTCAATTTAGCAGCTTTTTATTATATTTTTAACTTAATAGCTTTCTACTATATTTTTAACTTAAAAAAGCTGCTAAATTATAATTTTAAAAAAATAAAGCTTATTATTAGCTTATTAACTTTATTACTTTATAAATTATTACTAAAACTTAAGCTATTTATAATGATTTTTACTAATTTATATATAATAAAACTAGCTTTATTAAGTTTATTATATAATAATAAATAAAGCTTAACTATTAATTATAAAATTATTATAAAATAAAACTAGTTTTATATAATATTTATTTTATTAATGTCACGGCGGAGCCTTGCGCGTACCGTCAGTAAATTCTGGATTCACATATTAATATTAAGCTGCAGATCAAAGGATCTACGAGGGATCCAATCTGGCAGCGTGGCTATATATATATATACAGATAATAGTGAATACAGGCAGCAGTGAATACGGGTGGATAAAAGGGGTAGTGAATAGGGGTCACGAGCCACAGCCCCAGCCACGTACTAGCCACGCGTCCGATTAAATACTGCCAACAAGGCTACCAGCCTGCCACACGTAACTATTAACTTATTTTTATATTTTTAATATTTTATTATTATATTATTTTTATTATATTGCTAATATAAGCTAATATTTAGCTATAAATATTTAAAAAAAATAAAAACAAACTAAATATTTTATTTATTAATATATTTTTTAAAACAAAAAATATTATTATATTTTTTATTTTTAAAAGCTTTTTAAATTAATAACCTATTATATAATAAACTAATAAAATAAATAAAAGTTTTTTAAGTTAATAACTTATTATATAATAAATTAACAAAATAAATAAAAATATTAATAACTTTTTTATTTTTAAAAGCTTTTTAAGCTATAACTTATTATATAATAAGCTAACAAAATAAATAAAAATATTAATAACTTTTCTACTTTTAAAAGCTTTTTAAATTAATAACTTATTATATAACAAGCTAATAAAATAAATAAAAGTATTAATAGCTTTTCTACTTTAAAAAGCTATAAATATTTTAATTTTAAATGTTTAAATTTATAAGTTAACAGTTAAACTAAACGTAGTAAAAAAATATATATATTATAATAAAAATTAATATAAAAAAAAATAAAAAAAAAAGTTTTATTTAAAAATATTAAAAATAGTAGTATATAATAAATTATTAAATTTTACTGTTTTTTTAACTAATTTAAGCTTTTTATATAATTTAAAAACTACTAACGTTTTAAAAAGCTTAAAAATATAAAAATCGCGTTTTTAAACTATAAAAAGTTTGAAAATATAAAAATCGCATTTTTAAACTATAAAAAGCTCTAAAATACGTTTTTTAACAAATTTAAGCTAATTATATACCTTTATTTTAAAAAAATATAAAATACATAGTAAGTTATAAGCCCCTGTTCTAATCCCTACCTAATTTATATAGGAAGTGGAGCTAACCTAGATGAGTGGCGTAAAGGGTGGCATACCCAGCCAGAAAGGGTAGCAGACGTAGGTGGGCTACGTATCATAAAGGGTTTGTTGTAGTGCAGCCGGATTGGCTGAGACGTGAGGTCATGAGAAAGGGATCTCCTGCCAGATAAGACTTAGAACATTTTCATAGCCTAACTGGCTTGGAAATCATGTAGCAGCGCCACAAATTGTTAGGTAGATTGCAATGAAGGCCGATGGGTTGGCAAAGAAGTATGGTGCTGTTTGCAGGCTGACTAAGATAGGGGGCTGGCATCTGTTATGTACATGTGTAGAATGTTCGCTTTTTATAACTCACTAGGTTAGAGCAATGGTAAAAAGGTATATGGACATTTGTTTAGCCAAAAAACCTACGCTTGTCGATTTTGCAGAGCTGGCTACAACTTGACGGATATGAGTGAAGTATTCAGTACACGAATTATACAGCTGGGCGTTTTTGCTAAGCCCCATATCACAAGGCGTTGGCATGGATTATATAACCCGGGTGGCCACCGTTCCAATCGGTCTCTCTACAAACTCCATGATGCCGTCCACAATATTCGTGCGGGCGGGTTCGGAAGCCACCTGCTTGCCGGCCAGGTAGTTGAGCCAAAGTAGGCGCGATACCCTCTCATCCTCCACTCGGCCAATTGAGCCCATGCCTGTCTTGCCATCGTCGTATGTTACTGTCAGTCTTCCGGCAGTATCCCGGAACAGGAGCATCTCCCGCGTTTTGGGCACCTTTCCACGGTTGAATAGCGACTTGAAGTCTTTCATCGCAATGCCAAATGCCTCGTCGCCGAACTGGGCATTGTTGCCCTGTGAGCGAGCGGTGATGGCGCGAACAAAGCCATCCCTGAGATGATGGAAGTCGGTGTCCCGCACCGGCACGATCCTAAACACCGACCGGGGACGGACATCCTGTAGAATGGAGTTCCAGAGCTTCTCGCCCTGTTCGGGGTCGAGAAGTGCCTGGCGCAACGTGTCCTTCTCGCTTGCCACTAACGTCGTGGCGATCGGGTTGATTTCCTTCACGAGTCGGGCCTGTATCGCTGCGATGTCTTGTGTGGCAATGTAGTATCCGACCATGTAGACTTGGATCCCGAGAAATGTGACAGTCCGCACGCCTAACCCGACCAATGTGTACTCGACGCCGTTGACCTTTTCCTGGCCCTCCTCAGCCCCAATTGCGAGATCTAATATGCGAGGAAACATGGGAACCACGCTGTTGCCGGTGGGCACAATCTCGCGTCCCTCGGCATCGTGCACCACGGTCTTGCGCTTAGACCCTGCGTCGGTGGTGAACGGGTCGACCTTGTCGGGTAGGCCGGAGTCCAACTTCTTAGGCCTACGAATCTCGACGTAGAGAAGATAGGCGGTATAAATGCCGGCGATGGAGCTGGCAATGGCACCACACAGCATGAAATTACGTCGTCGCATGTGGTATTCGTAGGACTCGTTCCTCATGCGGCTAACATTGATGTTCTCGACGACACGGCCGGAGGATTGTTGGTTGCGCAGGAAGGTCCGGCGCTGAACCGGTGATGGGTGCTTTTGTAGACATCGTACGCGGACCGGCGCAGTCGAGAGACGTGAGCTCGTCGTAAGCGACCGCAGAAGCGGCGTTGAGGGTAAGGAGCGCGCCGCTCTCATCGTAGACGATAGCTCTTCGTGCTAATATGAAGAATTATATACGCAGAGGATCTAACATAAACATAAGAAATCGCAAACCACAGTCAATTGAGTCCGAAGCTGCTTCCAACCACGAGAACGAGAGCTTGGATTCGCGTTGGAGGCTTTCGCTGTGGAGATGTGAATGTCATATCAATCAGTGATGCCATAGTCGACCCGAGAAGCTCGCGAACTCCACTTTTGTGCGTTAGATTCACCTAGATAGGACTAGTATTTATAAAACGGGACATCTGGTTATAGCGATATGAAGTCGTATGTGTGCATGGATATGTGCATTTGTGAAATCTCTAGATCTGTCATCCGAAATAATTGAAAATGAGGCAGCACAGGCAAAAAGGTTTGTAAGTAATACATTCTATTTCTAAAATCATAATTGTTGCCTTTAATTAAATTCGCGGGCTCGGATTTTGCAGCTTACATATCCCCGCTAAGTGTACACATATATGTATTATTGCCGAACAAATGTGGTCAGTGCTTCGGACTCGGGTCCGAGTCTCCGGCTCTTGGCCCCGCCCAAACCCGACTACCTGTCTCTTTTCTCCGGCATATTTAGAGTGTCTGCCCCGAGAATTCGGTAGTACTCAACCTCTTCAACCCCTTCAAGCGACTCTTGTCCGACGCCATGATGCTACGACATGTGGTTTTCAGCTCAATCGTGCTTACACGTCCGAATTTTTCGGTCTTTAAAATCAGTTTCGCCTTAGTGCAACGGAAGAGCATGGATAGGCGTCGCCCAAGATTTCCAAGCATAATCGTATGCGAGAAATAGTACAAAAATATTAGGAATATCTACCTCACTGTATGACGGGTTTCTCCGCGACGGTGCCATGGAGTCGGCTGCATCGGGAAATTCCATTAACTATGATAACCTGTAGAAAGAGTCGGGTTCGTAAGGACTACAAATTCGCCGGCCCCTGTCTAATCTATAGATTCTACCTATGAATGAACTATAATTGCATTTGACATGTGAATTCAATTACAATGTATAGATGATTCTTACTGTGACGTGTTTAGCTGCTTCATTAATTTTATAATACATTATATCGCAGTTTAGATTCACGGATCCCCACGCTTTCGTATAAGTGTATAAAAAGCTGCACAAAGAGCTATTAGAAGACAATTTACCACTCGCCGGAGCCCCCGGAAAACCTTACACGAATTTGTATTCGCGATTGCTTCACTACTTATCCACTCGAAGGCCTTAGAGTGTGACAAATAGTGCGCCAAATGACCGATATATCTACAATTGCAGGACAAGAAAATCTACACCTAAACAGGTATAGCTTTTTGAGTTCTGTATTCCGAAGTACATGACCAGTCGCTAGTTTTGTTTGTGACGGTGACTTCTGTCTTGAATATAAAATGCGATATCCCGCCAACTACACTTCTCACCCATCAGTCCCAACAACTTCCTAACACCTTCTACTTACTTCAACATCGCTCGTATCTTACACATTATGGCTGTGACTACGCCCAAGATAGCTATCATTGGAGCAGGACCCGCCGGTCTGATGCTCGCTAGCATTCTGCACCATAACAACATTCCTTCTGTTATCTTTGAACGCGACAGTAGCGCCGTTGCCCGCGCTCAAGGCGGCAGCCTTGATCTTCATGAGTACTCTGGACAGCAGGCTCTCGACGCCGCAGGACTGCTCGACAAGTTCCGTGCCGTTATGAGGCAGGGAGGCGACACTACAAAGCGTGAGTTAATACGATCTCTTTTCCAAATCAAACTATCTGAGAAATTTATCCGATTACTGGCAGGCTAGAACTCAGAGCTGACGTTTTCCGCAGTCATCACAAAAGATGGGACGGTGCTATTCGATGATAGCAATAAGCCCCAGGAAGAGGTCAAGACAGATATCAATAGCAAGTTCGTCAAGGGACGTCCTGAAATCGACCGCCCGGTTCTCAAAGATCTGCTGATTGCAAGCCTGCCAGCCGACACGGTCCACTGGTCCAACAAGGCGGTCTCCATTACTCCCGTTCCAGACTCCAAGCAGTGGATGCTTGAGCTCGATGACGGCTCTCGTGCGCCATATGACTTGGTCATTGGTGCCGATGGTGCCTGGTCGCACACCCGTGGCCTCCTTACAGAGCAAAAGCCCGTGTATTCCGGCATCACTACGCTCGACGTATGGCTTCACGGCGTTGACGAGGCCGCGCCTGACGTTTCTAAGTTCGTCGGCATGGGAAACTGCTTCCTGTTCGATAAGACCGGCGCCTTGCTCTTTCAGCGGAATGGACAGGGCGGCCAGGGGAATGCTCGATGCTATGCTTGCGTGAAGACAGATGGGCCCACCCCGCCTAGTCCCGCGACGCTGTTAGGGCTAGATGATGAAGGAGCAGAGGTCGACTGGACTGACGCACGGGCGAGAGAGGCGTTCGTACAGAGGCACTTTGGCGATTGGTACGCGGAAGTCAAGCACATGATCCTCGCTATGACTGGGGAGCCGGTGCTGCGCCCCATATACATGCTGCCCGTCGGACTTACATGGGAGTCACGCCCTGGTGTAACTCTCGTGGGCGACGCTGCGCACCTTATGGGCCCCTTTGCAGGCGTGGGTGCTAATGTTGCTCTGATGGATTCTCTGGAGCTGGCGCGGGGCATTATTGATAGCGTTAAGACGGGAAGAGTAGATGGAGATGCGCTCGCGGTTATGCTCCGGAAATATGAGGAGGGCATGTTCGCTCGGTCGAGGAAGGAGACTGCCAAGACTGAGACGGCTATGCGCCTCCAGTTCCAGGAGGGTGGTGGTGAGAAATTAGCCAATATGTTACGAGCCGCCGGGTCGGAGCCTGAAGACCTTATATTTGAATGAGAGGTTGTTGGCCTTCCAGGTTTCCAAATGCCTGCTCATTCGAGCGTATTTTGGCTTCATATTTTTGTATATTGAAGCGGTTCTGGCGGTATACAACTGCTTTGACCAACAAGGGGGTTGATTTTCATTCATTCGAAGGAAGAACAATTTGGTAATTTAACCATCTACACCATACTTAACTACACACTCATTCAGTTTTTTGTTCATTTTCTTCAACCTTTTTCTTGATTTAATATATTTATGTTCTATTTAACTTAGGTATTCTGGATTTAATTTAGCAATAATTATTAATTTTGGATGCGTATATTACCTTAAGCTAAGGGCCTGAAGCAGATAAGTTACCCATAGTTTTAGATGTGTATAGTCGTCCGAAAGCAGGTAAGGACCCGGACCATTCTAATACATGTTATATATTTCATTCTCCAACTTCTATGTTTATCTAACTTTAAGTTTCCTGTGCCCTAATTAGGTATAGCTAAGAAAGCAAGTTTAGCGGAGAGAGCAGCACCTACAGCTATGTGTTACACGGCGAGGACTGCTATATATCCAAAAAAAAAAAAAAAAAAGCTATATAGGAATACTAGCACCTATTTATCAGTGACTATTACGAGGGCAGGGCTATTTTAAAAGTGGCCGGGATCGGAGCTTAACATATAAGGGCATATGTTTAAGTAGAAAGGAAAGGGCAGGGTCGTATTGCAATCTAAAACTGCAGACTTAAAGAGAATTATTAGTTAAATTGAAATTATTACTTAAAGCTCTTGTCACATTATGAAAGGTAGCAAAAGTGTGTGGGCTAACAAACAACTCAGAGCCTTTAAAAATGCCCACACGCAGTTAGATGAATAAAGTCAAGATCCTGAAGATTCACACATTATAAGATATATGCATACATATATTAGTCCTTACCCTGCCGTACTCGCTAGTAAAACTTAGGTTTTCAGATAATCCAATGAGTTTACTAGACTTTTGACAAATACTACGTTACAAAATTGTACCAACAATCACTTATAGTCCGTTGATTTTGTATTTAAACTGACAATTTTCCTCCGGGTCTAGTTATTTGTGGGGGAATTTCTCGATCAAATGAACGAAACTAAGTTGACTAAGAGAAGAAAAAAAAGTCAACGAAAACTAAAGGACTGTAGCTAAGTGAGGTGAAAGTGGTCTACTCGGAGTGACCCTTTATTGGCTTAGTCGGACAACCCCGCACCGCTCTAGAGCCAAAGAATATTGGTACGTGGATGGAATAGGTAGTATCAGTCAATAATGTATTAGAAGATGAGGATATATATATCCCATACGATTAAACTTCGTTAATCCATTGCTATGTATAGATTGTGTTCAACAATAGACATGTCTTTGCGTGATCTGATAGTATATGGGCCATGTTGAACACTATAAACCAAGGTACAAGCCTTGCCATAGAATAACCGCACTATTTCTATTGTGATTCATGTCTGGCGAGGTCACTATTTTGAACAGGCAAGATTTCCATTTGGTTTGGATTAAATACTTGCAGCTCTATACCTGTATTTCAACCCCGTACGCATTGCTTATTAAGCCACATTGCCCTTGCCAAGCCACGTTAGAATTACCAGCTCGAAATCATTACCAGGGGGTAGCCCTTTCGGCTACCCCGCTATTATCCTAGAATAGCAAGTCAATTGGGGCTGTCACCTACGTGCGCGTAGTAACTGTAGATTTGTAACCGTGGTAAAGTAGTAAAATCGTACACCGTAGACGGTAAGCCGTAGTTCGAATCCTTAGAAATGGAAGGCAGGAGGCAGGGGCCGAGGCAGTGGCCTGCTAGCCCTTATATAAAGGGTTGGTGGGGCCCCCATATTTTGCACCCGCCACACCTAGCCACAACAGAATTACAAGAGCCAGTAATCATTTCCAGCTAGAAATACTTTCTTCTCTGAAATTCTGTTCAACAAGAAACAATAGTAATCGCTAGAAATTCTGTTAGAAATAATTCGTTTTAAGAGTGCAATTCAAGAAAGTCCATTTCCAGAAAATTTCATTTCAAGCCCTTGCAATCCTTAAGCAGGCCTTGCGCAACGATTTCTAGGGACCCTCACTTGTGTAGGTAGTGTGCCGCATACATTGTAGCATCCCGCTTGTGCTGGGTTCAGGAAGGGTGTATGGATTATGGGGGCAGAAAAAAAGGGCCGATTTATCCGCGTTGGTAGAACAGGAAAGCTACCAATCAATTTTTGGTACGGTCTGTATCTTGTGTGTGCCTGACGCAACTTACTCAACGTTGCACCCACAACGTACCGCTGGCAGTTGCAGGTACGGTTCTCTGCGCGTACTAGCCCAGCCCAGAGCCGGGTACTTTATAAACCTCCAGGTACCTACCTATCCTCCAGTAATGTCAGACCTGTATAAACACCATGAATGCGCGATTGAACGGCTTACAATATTTTCCCTTATTTCATCTGTAACTAGCATCTGCATTGTCCGTAGATAATAAAGTGGATATTGAGTTCATTAGATGTGCCTGAATATATATAGCACCATTGCCCGGCGTGATCTATGATTATTCTTTCTAAACACTGTAAGGGCGAGTCTCGATTAAAACACAATATATCTGCAAAATCTTATTGGTTCCCCAACCCTTATTACCTAAGATGGATTTGAACCGACTCCCGTCGCAGTATTATGCAGTCCCAGCACCTAAGTTGATAGCCCGATACAGCAATTCATCGTTCGGACTTGGTACTATTATCTCTAGTTGCAACACCAACAACGACGAAGGAGGCTTTGTCGTCGTTAATGGACACCAGACTGAAGTTACCTTATCCATTGGCTCTCCAGTTTCTCCCAGTTGTGGTCCGCCCGCAATCCGCGATCGCCCTAGCCCCGCGCCCCGCACTCCAGCACCCACCTTTGCCTACCCGCTGCCAAATTCTATTCCCGGCAACCAACGACGCCAGAATGCCGGGGTAGGCTGCCATTACTGCGCCACTCAGCGGCGTATTGATGGCGCTACTCGCGCCCGGATAGGGTATGATGGATATATTCAGCGATGGATTAAGGGCTCTACTATCGACTACATCATCCTAACAGAGAGCTTTAAAAAGCTGAACGTCGCTAATTTTACTGCGACCAAGGCCGCCGAAGCGACTGCCATGTGGGAGGGCATTGGCGTGGAGTTTAAGCAGGTGCCACGCAAACGTCCCGCTACTTTCCAGATCAAGTACCTTGATCTGCCCGTTGATAATAACCCCACTGTTTATGCAGAGTCCTTCTTCCCTCAAGACGGGCATGGTACTATATTCGTGTACAAACTAGCCCTGGAGGATGATAACATCCAATACCTAGCCAACATTCTGGCTCATGAGATCGGACACATCCTGGGTCTACGCCATGCCTTCGCCGGGGACATAGTTTGTAAAGAAACTGGGAGGACTATGGAGCCGGGGTCTGTGCTTTGGGGAGCACGGAATGAGAGCTCGATCATGAACTATTTCACAGACCTAAAACTGTTATCCGTCCAGGATCAGGATCTCAAGGAGTTAAGGTCGTTCTATGATTTCACCGAGAAAGAGTATAGGGGATTAGTGATCCGCGACTTCACACCGTGTCAGCTTCCGTTTATGAGCGTTGAACCATTTGCGAACGTTAGACGCCAAGGTCATAAGAGGGTGGCTAGTATCCCTTAGGGGGGGCTGCACTGTATTCCCGTGTATAAATACACTTACTTAGAACCTTTATTTTGTACAAGAAATCTAGCGCGCCGGTTCACTTCCTTGAAACGATCGCCACTTCACACCTTCGTGACACATCTCAAACTGTCTGGTAACTTATAATGAGTAAGAAGATATCCCCGATGGACGGCTTGCGACCAGCGAAGAAGCGTTCTTGGCTAACAGTTTATTTTCCACGTCTAACACTACTAGCCGACTCAAGAGGCAGACATCTGTCCCGGCCTAATCACAAGTTTTGACAGCTGAGACTTCATTAAGTGTTGAGCGAAGCAGGTTACGTCGCGCGTACTCGAGACAAGGTGTGAGGTTAGGAAACGGCGATCGGTCGGTCATTCGTGGCAACCAATTAATTGTCAACCATCTAGTTGGCCAAAGCGAACCATTAGTCTATGTTAAAGGCGTTGAAGGAAGTTGAGAGCAGTAGTGATCTTGTATAAGAGACGGGGTAATCGACATAGTAGTCTCCGTGAGGGGTAGATGCCCGGGTGCCAACAGCGCCACACGTAATGCGGTAGAAAAGCCTACCGGATCGCCAACCAATAATTATTCAAGTTATATCGAGAGCTGTCAATACGGGACAGGGACAGTATCGCAATTGTTGGTAATTTTTAAGCCTGATATACCTTGCAAAGATTTATAGCTTTCTTCAAAAAATAATAAATATTCAATGAATGGGAAATATTATCTGGGCCTAGCGTATCGCCAGATCTCTTTCTTCCTTTTCCCTTTCGCCCACTTGTCCCAGTATCGTCTATTACTCAGTTACATTCACATCCTCAGTCTGCCGAAACCGCCGCTGCGAATCAACATCCAGATGGTCCCGGCGATCCTGAGCGTCGCCAGCCCGCACACGCCGTCGCGCGTCGACATACATCATGAACTCCTGGTACGTGTGCGGCAGCACGCGAACATCTTTGGGCACGGCAAAGGTATAATTGAACTGCCCTGTCGGCTTCGCGTGCCCGTGCTCGACGTCGCGTACCTTGCTGTCGACGCGCACGTGGATGCGTGTCAGCGGTGCTGAGACGTCGCGCTGCGACGGCTCGCTGCCGTCTTCTTCTAGCAAGGGTGGATCCGTGTATACGATTGTGGCTTTTAGATACAAGACGCTGCCCACAGGCACGGGGTTGCGGAACGTGCAGGGGTCAGCGGATATGAAGGTCGGTCGGGCGTGCGCGAAAGATGCTGCGCAGCAGAAGGCTAGCTCAAATGTCTGCTTCAGATGGAACCCGCCGAAAATCATGGTCTGGTGCCGGTTACGGTATTGTGGTTGCATGATGCTCGCCGTCGACAGCACCGTCTTTGACATGGCGATCACGTTGCTTGGTTGCCGCAGCGAGTTCGAAGGGTCGTGGTAAGCGAGCTGCCGCAACCAAATCTTGTGGATCAGCGCTGATTCCGGATCGTTGGGCTCCGTCTCGAGGAGCGAAGTCTTCAGCATCTCCTTCTTCGCAAGCGCCTTCGCTTCACCTGTCTGGAATATCTTCTCTTCCTCGGCCGTTTCGCAGATAAGCCGAGGAATATGCGTCGGCCGCTTGGTCTCCGGGTTGAGCGCTACCATTGTGAAGGTACACGTCAACAGAACATCTTCGGGCTTACTTGGCTCGCCCTCTTCCCGCGCCCGCGCGACCTTACAAGTAACCTCGACACTGCTCCGGCCCGACGCGTACGTCACGTGACCACTATACTCGAGGTCGCATATCTCGGTAAGCGGGTGCGCTATCGTGATACGATCCAGCGCGGCCGTGACGGTTGTGACGCCCGGCCCAGTGTGTTTGTAGACGATGATACCCGATAGGGCATCGAGATCCATGAGTATTGACCCCAACCTGCTTGTCTATTAGTCATTGATAAGGCCAGATGCCGCATATGATATGTCCCAACTTTACCGTATGTGTCCGGAGGAGTTGATATATGTGTCGCTAAGTGAGGGGTCGCGTCCGAGGGGCAATACGATCCTATGATAGCTATCGCTCATCTTCTTGGGACTCATGTCTCGCTCCTCTGGCTTTGTGTTACTCGAGCTTATCGTTTTCGCTTTCCCCTCTTGCTGCTGCTTGAATGCTTCTATCCACGGCACACGAGGACGGCCATCTGTCAAGCCGCTGTATACGCCGTCCGTCTGGCGCACTGGTGTGCTACAAAAGTCGCGCATTACTAGGCGCGACGACAAGACACGGACATTCCGGGCAGTGGTATAACATGGTGAGGGAGAAGAGGCCGAGGCCGAGGATAGCAGTCGACGGATGGATGCGCCTCTGCTAGCCATGACTACTACGAATCTCCTTGAATGTGAGGCGCGTTTAGCCGTCGGTTTTCGCTTTTGGCGCGACTTTCCACGATGATGAAAGACAACTGCTCTTTCTTTTTCGTTTCTTTTCCTTTGCTACCAAACATACGCTCCACTTTTTGATTGCACAAGAATTGCCGGTTCCGAGTTCCTGGTAATCTGAGCTCCGGCGTCAATTACCTAGGTAGCCAGCCGGCTGAGCCACCGAGTTCTACACCGAGATCCCGCGAAAGCCCGACACCAATCATAATTCAGAGTCCAAGCTCAGAGATACATTACGTCATTATAGACATGGGTCCACTTTAAGAGTGCCCACTTAGGTAGGATGGGTATTTTTCGCTTTTTGCATGCGTCTATAATGCGGCGACAATACAAAGCAAACGTGATAATACGAAAGCAAGTAAACTAGTTGCAAAGCACCACGCCAGGTTTATTTCTAGTACAAAACCAGTCAAATGCCGAGAAAGGAAATACTTTGCAGCACCAATATGATCGTATACGGCAGTTTCGCCATATTCTATTCCGCCACCCCTCCCGGATATCCAATAGCTCCAGCTTTGTATAGCTAAGAGTTGCTTAAGTACCCCAGAAAACTGTGGCTTGGAGGAAAAAAAATGTAAGCAAAGCCTCAATTCTTCTGTCTATCAACTGTCCGTTCGCAAATTAGACGACCCCGTGCCTGATCTATCATCCCATCTTTCTCTGGGGCCTGAGAATTGGTGTGATCTTGAAGAAGGAGGGTATGGGGGTCCGTGTCCGGATTGATCATAGCCTCCAGCATAGTGCTGATGTGGCGGATAATACGGTTGGGGATTTCTAGGATCATACCCAGCATAGTTTTGTCCGGGCCACTGCCCAGGAGGTGGCGGCGTGGCGGGCTCGGCGACCTTAAGACGGGTATTGAGGTTATTAGGCATTCTTGGAGAGCCAAAAGCATCGAAGCGCCACAGATTCTCGCGCGCTCGACGGGCAAAGTCCGCTCCATACACCTGCTTCAGGTAGTTGGTGAAGCCTTTATAGGCTTCGGCCACAGTATCAAAGCTTTTTCTTCCCAGGACGACGGGCTTGTTGTGATCGGTTTCGTTCAATAAGTCATCTGTTCCCAAAGAGTCGAGTTCTGCCAAGGCAAGTGCCGATTGGAAAGCGTTGCGGATTTGCCGTCCATTCCATCTTCCTTCCCTGTTATTTTCGAAGTAATCTATTGCAAATTCTGTAATCTCTGACGTATCAATGTCAATGACTCTTCCAGCTTCTTTATATCGTGTTGTGATTCTATCCCAGTTCTTCTGGAAAATTTGGAGCGTCGACTTTCGATCTAGCGGAGGATAGTATAGACTAATATGGATGCGTGACGTGAAAGCTTCATCAAAAACGCCGACACGATTGGTGGTGAGAAACAAGACTCCGGCGTAATATTCCATCATGCGGAGAAAAACTTCAAACGTTAGTACGGAGAATCGCAGTGCAAATCATCTAGATCACATACCTGCTACGAGACTGTTCCTTACAAAATCCTCTTTTGTTCTTTCTGCAAGAAAGACGTCCGCCTCATCGATGAGTAAAATGGAGTTCCATCGGCTTGCTAGAGAGAAATTTTGCTCCAGCGCATCTTCGACTTCTCTGGCCGTGGTGCCAAGATCACCTTTGAGTGTTAGACTTTGAAATTCTCAGCTAGGAGGACAAACTTACCACTAGTGATCTGGAGAAGTGGTCTACGAAATAGATCCGCAACGCATTCTGATGGTTTTTCGTTAGCTGTAGCCTGCATGCCGTCAACGAGCTAGGTTGGTCTTACCTGCAGTTGATGTTTTACCCACACCAGGTACCCCATGCAATAAGATTATTAATCCCCTGCCTATATAGACAGTCAGTAGACAATGCAAAACCGAGACTTGCACGTACCTTTCCCGCGAACCACGTCTGTCTTATCTCTGCTCATTGATGACAAATTTCTGTCGCGTAAGTGCTGCCTTATCATAGACTTGACCATATCACCATGACCAGGAGGAAGTACGAGCTCATCGAACCCTTCTCCAGCCCCAAGCGTAGCAACTTCGAACACGTTTGTCATATCGAGCTCGTCTATTCGCATTCATATCAGAACTCAAAAAGACGGCAGGAAGTGGGGTTGGAGCAGATACATACGCCATTTCCGACTACGCAGAACGAACCCAAAAACCCGGTAAGACATGATCAGATACTCATCGTCCGTCAAATTATTGTTTTCGACGATGTCGCGAAATTCGCGAGGCACGATGGTTACCGGGTGTCGTGTCGGAAGAGCTCTGTTCATTTCCGATCTGATGTAGTCTTCTTTCCTCTGATCTTCAACGTATTCGTCATAATGCGTAAATTCATTAGCGCAGCATTCTTCAATGCATGGCTTAGTCATTGATTTCTGTGCTTTTAAGAAACCCTGTAAATCTTTGTCGTCATCAGATATGCTAGAAGGATCGACTACCTTCTCAGGAAACTCCTCTAGCACAGACAGAATGGGGGGTTTCCAGTGGGGATGGCGGTTGATAGCCTCTTCAAAATCAATGACCACTTGGCTGTCAGTATCGTCACGCATTTTCAAGGTCAAACCTGTATAATGCATATGCTTTATGCCGGAAACTTTGAGGAACGCCTTCCCCCTTTTGACAAGCCTTTCGTGGAGCCCGTCTTCTTCGACATGTCGAAGCGGAAAGATTGGAAGAGACGTTACCTCTCTCTCGTCCTCGAATTTTGAAATCATGAAAATGCGAGACACAGGGCCCATCATTTTCCCATCGAAGTCTAGATAGATACAGTGAATAAACACTGGATTATCCTCGAGTTCTACCTCGGTTCCATCTTTCCAGAAATCCAGACTCATTTTCTCTTTCCTGTCTTTGACTCGATGTCGAGTACAATTCACCTTAACAACTCGATACACTTGCTTGTAGTCTTTCGAAATTACAGCTTCTCCTGGGTTGAAGAGCATTGGGACATCGGCGAAAGTGACGAATTGACAATGGTGGCTTGTGAGATAATCCTGTTTCTTCCTCAATTCATTCTCGATAAATGATATGAGACATTTCATCTGTCCCAGTCCAGCCAGAAAATTTTTTCTTTCGGTTTCTCTTTCGGAATCATCCCCAATTTGGGTATCCGAGACTGGCCGCTCTGCGATAGGTCTTAGCATCCAGCAGAGGCGACGAGAGAGGATCACATCATTATAGCTATATTACCTTGCGATATAGTTTCTTGTTGGCTTAAGATATCACGGAACTCTTGTTCATAGTAAAGTAGGGACCTAAAAGGACGAAAGAGCAAGAAAGGTCCCGGAATCTCTTCTCCACGGATATCTCGGAAGGCTCTTATAACCGCCGGAGAGTTGATTCGGATTCTTTCCGGTAGTGGTGCCTTGCCAGGCTCAGATGCATTCGGTGCCTGCCCGCCATGACTGGCGGTATCTGGAACCGTATTACCCGAGGCCATGATTTTCTGACCCGTATTTTGGCGTTTTTGCCATTTTTGATTATCGAGCTGCAATTTAATGTGTGGCTCGCCTTCAAGGACATCTATCGCATGAAACTTCGTCTTGCGAAACAATTCTTCTCCACCTGCCGCCCGGAATGCGTCCCACTCTACCCGGTTAAGGTCTGGTTCGCAAAGATTTGAGTCACTGTTGAGGTTGACTGGGCGCCTTGAGGTCTTCATTGATGGCCTTGTCAGATTCTCCGCTCTTAAATTTGCCCAGTGGGAGTTGCCCTCAACGTAATTTTCGTCTGCTTCCTTGAAGTGTGTTATGTGTGGCGGAGCTCTATCGAGGTCGGTAGCTTGGTCAGACGGATCTAATTCACTGTCGGGTTGTGCCCACCGGGGTGCGATATATCTCTTTTCGATGCCAGGCGTATATCGACGAGATCCATGGACAATATTCATTGCTTCCTTAAAGTGGCCATCTTCAACTACTACTTCACTCTCTTTGTCATCTGTCGTTTGCTTTGTTGCTAATGCTATGGCGATTTTGAAGCAACGAGTTATCTCATGGCCATCCCAATTGACTACCCGCGCCTCAGAGGAGCCTAAGAATTTGGTAGCATTTGGATGCAATCGGATTCCTTCTTCTGCACGGAGCCTTTTTTCCAAGCCAAGCCATATGACATTACGCGTCTTGTCATCAAGCTCGGGCAGCGACACCGTTAGGCTGATCAGAGGATGGAAGACATCGTCGATGACTTCGGTCCTGTTAGTTGTTAAGAATATGACCCCATCGAAAGTCATCAGGGCTTCGATAAAAGCTGCGGCATAGATTAGACAAGGCAGGGCAATCATTTATCTGTTTCGTTATGTACTTGCCTATAACTGTGGAATTAACTAATGGGGTGCCCTTTTCTGACATAACTTCATCGCAGTTGTCTATGAGTATCATAGCACCCAATCTCTTACATATGTATTGCCACCTCAATAAGGTTTTTTGGATATTAATCGCGCCATTCCCGAGATCTCCTAGACCAATTACGATCAATGGCTGACGAGCTCTTAGAGAAATGAGTTCTGTACACGTCAGTTTGGAAAAACTTCAATCACGAAGCTCTTGGATTCACCAATCATAGAACTTTTCCCAACACCGGAGGGTCCTAAAAGTAGTGAGCATCAATCAACACTGATAGTTATTAACTTTGCACACCGTGAATATGGATGACAAAACCGTCGCCCTTGCCTTGAGAAAGCAAACGCCGTGATGCATTCCCGCTGTATTGGAAACCCACTATTCTCTGAATCAATTCTATTTTCTCCTCATCGACAATTGGCAACTGGTCTTCGTGATTTCCGGCCAAAGGGCGAATATTTTCTACGGTAATTGGTGCTACCAATTGTCAATTATCCGAAGGATGTGAGACTCAACGGGGTAACTTGCCCCAATCATTGCTCGAAAGTCTAAATGCGCTCATGCATGGCGACAGGATGAAAAGATGATCAATTGTCAAAATGTCGGGGTGGTCCGTTTTGGGGTTCACCCTCAGCTCTATTTGGCTGAGGGGAACATCCGAGTCTTTTTTCATTAGCTGGCTCGGCGGATAACAGCTAAATCCCCAGTCATGTTTCGGATATACTTCTTTCATGTTATCCGAGCCGCCTATAACGATACGCCCCGTGTACTAGAAATAAGAAGTTAGAACGACATGATCCGTGGTAAGAGCATAGAAACGTAGTACTAACGCTCTGTTTAGTCTGGTCCATACACTCGCCATCGTATTCCATGTACATGGATTCTCCCCAGAGGATCTCACATACTTTTCTTCCCCTATCTATGAAACGTTGCTTCGTTTTGCCTTGATCTTCAGCATCAAAGAACTCAGCAGGGTGGATTAGCAAAGATGTAACTGGCTTCTCTCCATCAAAATGATCGACGACAACATTCCCTAGGCCAAATCCTATCTGATCAGTCGGCCAATGAACCTGAAGAGACCAAAATTCTATCGACCATCGTTTCGAAAGGTTCTCAGAAGGGTCCGGAGGGAGAAGGACCGACTCCGCGACCACACACCCGAGCCTGTAGTCGTTACGCAAAACATATGCCAAAGAACCGGGTCTCATCACAGCCCATAAGTCATCAAACGCGACTGTGGGTTGGTGTGCCAAGCATCTCTCTATTGCTGGAATGTATTGTTGTTGGTAACGCGGCCGAAGGAATTCCAAGAGTATCTGAACATGTTCCAAATTGGTACGATCTCCGTCTGAACCTATCAAATGCTCGAGATCGGCCATATGATGCATTAGACACGCATAGGGCTCGTGTACTACGAGACTCGTTCCAGTGAGGTTTTGGCTATATAATACCTGTGAGCGCAATCAAAGCGTAGACCAGGATACTGAGGCGTTACCCTGCATAAAACTGTACAACGTCTCTGATTATCTGGGATAGAGTTTCTGAATGTATTATCATGTGTGTGCCTCTAACGTTGATGATATTATGGTTGCTCAGTCCATCTAGTGAAATTCTGACACCACCGCCGCTGGCAGCATCAACGACGGTCACTATTTCGATTACTAGGTTGGCGCCATCCCTCTGGGAGACATATGGAATCCCAAGAAGCGGTTTATCTTGTGAAATGGTGCGGATCGGATGTGTTGCAGGAATACTTTCCGGGGCAGAGCTATAGTATTGCACCGTGTAGCGTATGCTGTCTGATTGTTTCTGCTCCATATTGATACTTGTGGCTTTGAAGGAGACGTAGTGATGATCAGGACCCTGGAAAGTTTTTGCAGTGAGCGAGGGAAGCACGAGGAAAAACCCCTCTTGCTATTTGGTCAAGTGGTTGTATCTGACTGAAACGGCATCTTGGGGGCCATTTGCGGCTGTAGTGGTCTTTCTTATAATAAATGCGCTGTTTGCTGTTTCTAGAGCAATACCCATGCACCTAATAAGCATGCTGGTACAGACTGCAACCTGAAGGGGTTATGGTATGCACCTATTTCAAATTGCATGCTGTGATTGAAGAAATAATTCACCGTTTCTTTTTCAGTTAACGTTGATACATCTGAAGATTACTTCATTACCTGCAGCGAATGATCCTGTCGGCATCGGGACCCTCTCAATGGCTGTCGTACAACCGTCGCCCTCTGCAGTTAAAGCTCTAGATGGATCAAATAATACGGAGCTCATTGAAGCAAATGCAGCTGAACTTCGTAATTTCCCGGACATTATGAAGGAGTTCAAGAATAGATATCCAGCAGAGCCTCAAGGACGGGTCGAAAGAAACAGCAGCATTCGCTCGAAAACCACCTGGGAAGAGGTCCTAGAAGTGTTGCACAACGCAGCAGCAGCTTATGCAGCAAAGACTGGACTCAAGGGGGCACTCAAAGTAATCAAGACTTTCGTTGAAGACCGAGCGGATACAGTTGAGCGGCTATCAAGTCTCGTTCCAGACATTGACTACGCGAAACCAATTGTTGGCACCTTAACGTTTCTGCTTCAGGTAGGTTTATGTGAACTACCGAGTCACAGATAAGTCTGATAATAGAACTTTCAACGCAGGCATTCAAACAAACAAGTAAAGTCCGTGAAGAAGTCAATGACGGCATTGAGAGGCTCGAAAAGAATTTCGACCTTGTTGAAGCTTACATTGAGATGTATTCGGCTAAACCGAGAGTCGTTGAAGCTGCAATGACTTTATATGTCACAATTTTGAAAGCCATAGAAGAAGTCATTGGTTACTATACAAAGCATATGAGTAAGTATCCTACCTACCCCCTCTAAATTGCTGCCATCTATTTTCCACTTTTATGTACCAACAAGCTCAATTTCATGACGTATAGTAGTCAAAGGTCTAAAAGTCGTATGGAACGGTGAGAAATACGAGGAGTCTTTACTGTCATACTTGGAAAATATCACCAAAGTCAGCAAAGAACTGATTGACGAGGCTGATACCGCTCACAAACAAGTGACTAGCAAGTTAGCTGATGACGTAGAGGCTGGTAAGTTTCAAAGGGCGTTTGCCTGAAGCTGGGTACTACTCAGCTGACAGTAGTATTAGGGTTCAAAGATCTAGAAGCTCGGATGGCACTCGCCGAGGAAGGTTTGCATGCCATGTTCAAGGATCACCTCATCGCGGTGGAGGCCAAACATGAGAAGGAAAAGCAACTTCTCAGGCGTGAGATTGAGAAACGTGACGGTAAGAAACCGGAAATCCGTTCTCCGCAACGACTAACGTTAATAATTGAAACATTAGCCGAACAAGCGAGATTTGAGCAGCTTTACTATCGCGCGATTACGCCAGAACCACCCCATCTAATTGAGTGCGTTGTGAAACAAGAAGATCTGCTCAAGTTCCTCGACTCGACAGGCTTGGAGACGGCCGATATTGATTATATCATACACCAGCGTGAATTAATCATCTCGAGAGGCCAGGATCGCACTGAACAGATCATGAAGTCATCCCAACTTAGAGAGTGGCTTGTTCAAGCCAACTCGAAGGAGCTTCTGATCCACGGTAACTCCAAGCCTCTTCCCGTCTCACCTATCTCGTTCTTTTGCGCAGTCTTGATGCAGAACTTGCGCAGCGTTGAGAAATTCAAGGCCGTCTCATTCTTCTGTGGCTGTCACCCGTACGACGATTTCGGCGGCGCGCGAACCCTCATTATGAGCCTGTTATCCCAGCTACTGCAGCAGCAACCTTTCGACCTTAGCTTCATTGATCACGAAATGGCATACCGGATGGATAGCGGGGATATCCAGGTGTTCTGCCACATTTTCGGACAGCTCGTAGAGCAAATTAGGAGCACGGAAACTGTATTCTGCATCATTGACGGAATCAACTTTTACGAATGCAATGGGGAGCAGCAATTGCAGGATATGGCGGATGTGCTCCGCTTTCTACTGGACCTTGCAGAAGAAAGGGGACCCGTCTACAAGATACTGGTAACGAGCCCCTCGAGCACTGAGGACGTGCGACAAGCTATTAGAGACGAAGACTATCTCGTATTGCCGGATCAAGCCGCGAATACTCTTGGTTTTAGTAGGGAGCGTATTGAACGGCAATGGCAAGAAGGGCTCGAAGCTGAACAGAGATAATGCGACAGCAATACATGGGGTCGCATATTTATTTTCCTTATACTGGCCTACCCCTTTTACGCAATGGCCAGTGCCGAGAAGTTCTAGCAGCTGCCATATGGTTGTTTTTGTTGTCCCTTTTGGCTAGTGGTCTGTGAAGACGTCACTCCACCAAGCAACCGATTTTGAAATGTTCACATAAAGAGCTTGGTATGAGTATACAATTCCAGTTGTCAGCTGGGCAGATACGCGGTGTTCTATATTTGAGTTCCCTTTACGCTACGAATCAAAACTTGATAAAATAGGCCAGTCTTAACAAACAAAAACTCTCATTTAATATTCATTTAGATTCCACTTAGACTGGTGTTTAACACTATGACCTCGATCTACGGGCGTAGGTATTCGCGTCCCGCTTTGTTACAGATCTCTAGACTCGAACATCATCCTGGGGGCGAGACTCGATGTATTTTTGACCGAAATGTCCCGGGTAACTTACCTACTTCGGAACCCTAGCCAGGGTGTAGATGGCCAAGTGACCCTTGAAATACGTGAAAATCCAAACCCCTCTGAATGCTTAATTCCATCGCGAACTACCCGCATAAGTGATTGAGTCGGCACTTGATTCAATGTCTCGAGGCCAACGAAGCCATTTAACCTCCAGATTATCCAACAGAAATGATTTAACTATATAAATATCTAACCCGATTGAGCTGCAAAATTGATTTGATAGGCTAGTGGCTGACTAGTCTAGTTAGTTCAACTACATTAGATTATGGAGGTAGCTTTATCGATAAATCTATTCGACATCTCTCACCATCATTCCCATGTGCTTCCACACATCCCACGACACATCATCTCAATCACCCTATCTTGGTCCTGACAGCTGGGACGGTATTACTTACGCCCGCAATCATCGCTACCGTTGACCACGCATCACCTCCGTTAACCATCCTTCCACATCTGCGTATCCATCGCCTGCAAGTAGGCGGGCGAGCTGGCAAGCGACCATGGCGACAGAAGATGCTCGTTACCGCCAATCAAGTCAGTACCGGCTCTGGTCCTTCTCACCTTCGCACCTTCAGTCGCTCCGCGAGAAGACCAACTCGCTCGCTGTCACGCACATTTCCAACCGCCTGCGCGCCTCGTCGCCGCCCGTCGATCCGCTACCCGATTTCCTCACGCCCGCTGACGAGGCCATGCTGCTTAACTTCTACATCGTCGACTTGCTGCGCGCCGCTCAGTTCTGCGACCTACCCACCGAGATCCAGGCCACCGCCGCCATATTTTTCCGCCGCTTCTACCTCACAAACAGCCTCATGACCTACCCGCCCCGCGCCCTGACCATGACCTGCATCTTCTTCGCCTGCAAGGCCGAGGGCCTATACTACCGCCTGCAGAAGTTCGCTGAAAAGTTTCCCGGTACTACTGGTGAGGAGGTCCTGGCCGCCGAATACGTCCTGTGTCAGGGCCTGCGCTTCGCCTTCGATGTACGCCACCCCTACCGCGCGCTGGAGGGCGCCATCATGGAGCTGAGGCGGCTTGGTGATTTTGACGAGAGCCGTCTGGCCCGGGCACATCAGAGAACACGCGATATTCTGAAACTTAGCCCGCTACTCACCGATGCATACTTCCACTATACCCCGAGCCAGATCATGTTCGGAGCCTTGTCCATGGCAGATGAGGGTCTGCTGCAAAGGTTGCTGCGCGACGCTTTTGCTGGCCAGAGTGAGAGTGCCAAGAACCAAGTCTCGGAGATGATACAGAGTTGCAGAGCCATGCTAGAGAAGGAGCCCCCTGAAAGGCGAACATCGTATTGGGATGGAGTAAGAACTTGCTTCTGTGCACTGAGCGCGAATCGTGGATACTAATTAGAACGACAGAGCGGAAGCAAAGAGACGATGAAACCTCTGAATAAGAAATTAAGGAAGTGTCGAGATCCGGACCGGGTTGACCTGGTTGCATTGCAGAAGGCAAGGCGAGAGCAGGCCCTGCAGAAGACTAAAGCGAAGGTAGCCGTAAAAGAAGACAGTGATATCTTCGGCCCCAGTAACGGCAAAATCAAAGATGACGAAAGAGAAGCCAAGAGAAGGAGAGTCGTAGGTGGGGGTGATATGTTCGGCCCTCCATTGTGAGGCCGACGTCCCAACACCTCAATTATCTCCTACTCGATCAGAACAGAGCGTTGGTAAGCTCACAGATCTTGGCAATGCATAATAAATTATCACCTAGCAACGACTTCGCCGTATTCTAATACAATATCCCAAACATTTCCCTGAGTGCGTGGGAAAGCTAGATATTGCGCTTGGTTCGATTTCAAAAACCCAAGAGCGCAGGAAAAGGGAAGGGCTACAGTTCACTAACCACTCGGTTTACATGCCATTTTAAACGTGGTCCAAAATGGTATAAAATTCGCTCATACGGTCTAGCTACATTACGCTTGACGGCAACAATCAGCAGCGTCCCATGACATGAGTCTGCTCAAGTCAAATTACATAATGGAGCTGATACTGTCTCAACTGGCAAATGGTCCTTACTCTTTCAAGTAGATAGTAATCGCTTGGCTCCATCCAGATCCCCACACTTAACCCC
The DNA here is from genome assembly GCA_019843955.1 of Xylaria sp. 218_066. NCBI lineage: Eukaryota > Fungi > Ascomycota > Sordariomycetes > Xylariales > Xylariaceae > Xylaria > Xylaria sp. 218_066. Next base: position 55,911 of record JADKYC010000149.1, on the reverse strand, counting down.
CAACTAGTAGTACATTCCTCATCCACTCACATAGGACAACTTGATCCCAGATTTCTGTCGCCGCCAAGCAGCGCAAGACGGTCCCTTGCAATGATACGTAGCATGCAGCCCCAAATCGACATGGGTTATGAAGCTACCCCGCGATCCCCAGCAGGCTCTTCTACGAACTCTGGCTCGGACGATCTGTCGGTGATCGTAGATTCCCCTCACAAGTGTAAGATAAGTAATCGTAGTCACGCTACTGGCCAGTGAGACTTCTTCGTCTGCAGGAAATGAGATGCCAGAGATAGGACGAACTGACTACCTGCTTATCTGTCAAAGAACACGACCACTCATTCAAAGAGCATACTCTTCATGGGAGTGACCGGCCACTGATCTCAACATCGGAGCGAGTAGTTTCATCATTTTTCATGCATTTGCTAAATATCGTCTGCAGAGCTTCCGAGATTGGGACGTGGGAAAAGAGATATTCATATCACAGGTCCATTTGAAGTGATAACAGACTATCACCATGGCCGACATCGAGACAGCGAGTTACCAGATTGAGTCGAAGTCAGACTCGAAAACTCCTCACGATGATCTCGCCAGCGACTTAAAGGTAGAGCACGAACGCCGAAACGTCGGCACCCTCGAGCGAAAGCTCAAGTCGCGCCACGTGCAGTTCATGGCACTCTCAGGGGCCATCGGCACGGGACTTTTCATCGCCAGCGGGCAAGTTATCTCGCTCGCGGGCCCCTTGTCCACCTTCCTTGCCTACCTAATCACCGCGGTGAACGTGTATTGCGTGGTGCACAGCCTGGGTGAGATGGCCACGTACCTCCCCTTGCCGGGCGCGGTGCCGATTTACGCAGCCCGCTATGTCGACGAGGCGCTGGGGTTCGCCATCTCGTGGAACTACTGGTGGCAGATCGCCATCGGGGTGCCGATCGAGGTGACGGTGAGCGTGGTCATCGTCGACTACTGGTCGAACTCGGTGCCGACGGCGGCGCTCATCACGCTCTTCCTCTTCGCCATGGTCGCCGTCAACTGCTTCCCCGTGCGCATCTACGGCGAGGCCGAGTTCGTCTTCGGCGCCGTCAAGCTGACGACCATCGTGGGGCTGATCCTGCTCATGTTCATCATCACTCTCGGCGGCACGCCCTCCGGCGAGCGCATCGGCTTCCGCTATTGGATGGACCCCGGCCCCATGAACGAGTACCTCGTCGGCGGGTCCCTGGGCCGCTTCCTCGCGTTCTGGAAGGTCTTCATCCAGGCCACCTTCTCGTACGGTGGCAGCGAGATGGTCGTCATTGCCTCCGGCGAGACGGAGAACCCGCGCCGCAATATCCCCAAGGCCATCCGCCGTGTCTTCTGGCGCATCGCGCTCTTTTATGTGCTTGCTATATTTCTGGTCACGCTGTGCGTGTCGTCGAAAGACACGCGACTGCTCGACGCCATCCGTAACTCCTCCCCCGGCGCAGCGGCTAGTCCCTTCGTTATCGCTATTGAGAACGGCGGCATCGCGGTCCTGCCGTCCATCATCAACGCCGTCATCCTAACTTCTGCCTGGTCCGCCGGAAATTCGTTCTTCTACGCCTCGACCCGTGTGTTATACTCAGCGGCGCTCGACGGCAAGGCGCCGCGGTTCTTTACTTTCGAGTCCTGGGGAGTTCCTTACGCATGCGTGGCTGCCACTACCCTGATCGGGCTACTAAGCTACCTTACAGTCAGCAACAGGGGCGAGGAGGTCTTCTTCTGGTTCTCAAGCCTCTCGGCCGTGTCCACGCTCGTTGTGTGGTCATCCTTGAGTATCACGTATCTACGCTTCTACTACGGTCTGCGCCACAACGGCATTTCGCGCGAAAGCCTGCCGTACAAGGCTCCCCTGCAGCCCTACATGGCGTACTTCGCCCTCTGCTTCTGTGTTGTGGTTGCCTTTTTTAATGGCTTTGATGCCTTCTTCCCCGGCAAGTTTAGCGCCAAGACCTTTGTTCCGCCGTATATCGACGTGCCGATTTTTCTGTCACTCTTCTTCGGGTACAAGCTCGTCAAGAAAACAAAAATTGTCCCTCTTGGAGAGATGGATCTTTGGAGTGGTAAGGCCGAGGTTGATCGCCTTGAAGGGACATGGCCGGAGGCTAAGCCGAGAAATTTCTTGGAGAGGATCTGGTTCTGGATCGCGTAAATGTACATATTTGGTCAAGCGAATTCATTTTTTATACTATCACCGCTTCGTCGATTGTGTATTTTGAACCATTGCTATTTACGTAAGAAGTTGCTTTTGAGTATCCGAAGCTAGTACCCGTCACCTTTTGTTACTAATGTACAGATTACTACAACTGCCATGGGACCCCCTTTCCGGCAGGCGGTTTGGCGACCCAAAATAAAAAAACATACGCCCTACAATTCACGGAAACGCAGCCATTAACGCAAATCACAAGTTGGCAAGTATGGCGGCCCCACCGAAAAGAGCGGCGGGACCAATCGCGCCAGTCTTCATAGGCGCAGCAGCACGACTTTCACCCCCGGCCGAGGTAGCAGCCGGATAAGTTGTCGTAGGCGTCGTGACGCCGCTGGTGAATGGGACCGTGCCGCTGCTAGCACCCGTGTAAGCGGGTGTTCCGGCAGACGTTCCCGATGTTTGTGGAGGAGCGGACGTGTTATTCGGGTTGAGGACCCTATTGATGATTAATAACCCAGTTAAAGCCGCAGGCATATAACGAGAGGGTGTGGCAACGAGAAACTTACTGGTCGATAACATGAACAACACCATTGGCGTATAGAATGTCAGGCACGGTGACGCGAGCGGAATTGACATATGTCTGGTTGTTGATGACGCGGATATTGAGATCTTGACCATCCTGGGTTCGCAAAGTTGTGTTTCCTAGATCGGGGGAGTAGGCTACCGTCCCATTCACCACGTGGTATCCAATGATACTACTGAGCTGGTCCGTCGTCAGGTTGCCTAAAATGTTGCCAATGGCGTAGAAAGCCTCGTTGTTGGGCGCAAAGATAGTAGCATTGTTGAGGTTAGTCAGATTCTGCGTCTGATTGGCGGCTGTGATAGCGCCAACGCAAGCCGTGAGGTTTGCGTTCGTGAGAGTGTCTGTTACGTTTTGGGGGATCGAGAGAATCCCGTTTACGACGTAGATCGTGCCGCCGGTGAAATTTACGTTCTAATACGTGATGAATAGGGAGAACGTGCTTTGTATTGAGCTTGTTAAGGTGACATACGTTGGTTACTGCTGTGGCGTTTTGCTTCAAGGCACTGACGAATGTTACATTGTTGTTGTTCGACAGGCTTTCAACACGCTGGCCACCAGTCTCATTCGTGTATGAAGTGTCCGTCAAATGTGTCGGGATAAACTGATGATTACTGATATTTGAGGGGTAATATGTGCCGTTCAAGACGTGGTAGCTTAAGAGAGCTTGTAAATACCCAGGCGAGGTGCCATAAAATGAAGAATTACTATTGTTACTGTTTATTAATGCGTCTATCGCATCGTTGTTTGGGGCCAAGAATGTCACTATTCAATGTTGTCAGCGGTGTCTTTCTGATGATACTATGATGCCATTTTCCCCCATTAGCCGATATATAATACCACGTAGCATACCATTCGATGCATTTCCAACTGACTGAAGAAACTGAGGATTCTGCTGCAACAGAGCTGTTTGAAGGTTAGACACCTCTAGTTAATGCTAGAGTGAATTTTCGTACTGTTAAGACTTGATAGACTCGAGTTCTGAGAGCCCAGAGCATCGGTCAAGCTGGGCGCATCTTGCGCTATAACAGCAGATATCAGGCTCGATATCAACAACAGCCAGAGCAGCATTGTTATGAAAGACCTGTGAGGAGAGTAGTTGCTGTGCGAGAAGAAAAATGCGAGGTGGCACAAATGTTGAGGTGTTCAACATGGAGCGAGATGAAGATCTCTTGTTTCTGATATTGGCTTTGGGTCATAGGTTTAAATGAGATTCAGGAACGTGATTACTAGTTCGTGTACTGGTACTAAATAACAAAAAGTATAGTCTCGTCCCATGAAGTCATAATGTCGAAGGCATAACTGATATCCACATGGGGAGATGTGTTGGCTTGTACTTCCTTTACACGACCGGGTTTCCTGCCCGACTATAAATACCCGCTATGATGTTTGATTGATGGTCACTTATTTGTTGATGGCACATATCAGACACGACTTACGCGTCCTCTTGTGATAGTGACCACTATATCCTGCGTTAAAAAAATACTGAGTTCTGTATATTCATGTGTCTTTGAATCTGGGCCGACAATATTAGCTTCGATGGTTAGAAGTAACGACGACCAGCTTCTTTTGTATCACGCTCACCACGTCATCTCTAGTTAGACGCAATCTACGTCTTGTTCTCTTATGACAAACCTCCCTCGAATTTGTCGGCATTATATTGAGAATCGGAAAAGCACGAGCTATGTCAAGGGCAGAGGCATTGATGTAACGGGCTAAATGTTCCGAGCAAAACTAGAGCGCATCCTTTTCCTTCATTAAGCATTTAACACCATTTGTACTAGAGCAAGTTTACAGTAGAGTCATATTTGGCGCCTTGGCATCTCATGTGAATTTCTCGTTCCTATGCTGAATGATGGATTTTCTTTCCGACTTGTCTACTGTATGCACGTATGGACTAGGTCCGTTAACATACGATACCTGATGACTTTAAGCCTACGTCACTTTTAGGGTTAGACTTGCGGTTGATCAACTACTGTAGCTTTGTATTACGTCATACTCTAACCAATCGTAATAGGACCGTGATGTTAAAGTTATTATTTTCTGGAAGACTTAACCATTGTGGACTTCGCGCTGTTGCAACAACACCTCTCGTCGTCTAATCATCACTACAATTCCTGGGAGTATCAAGATGGAATATTTACATTAAAAGTAGGATCCTTTAGTCGGAAGAAACCAAAAATCCTTCCCCGCACAATGTATAATAATAATTACTAGTTTAGTTTAGTCTAGTTTCCCCACCGATTGAGTTTGCGGGGGAAAATGTGGATAGTCTTAATGTGGATAGGCTTAATTAATAACCGACGCTAAGTAACTCCCTAACCTCCTCTTTAGATTGAGTTTGGTTATATCATTAGCTCCCGCGATGAGTGACCAAGAAGAAAAGTTCCGTGTCTTTGTCTTCAGCAAGACCGTTGCTTATAGACATGACTCCATCCCAGCAGGCATCAAAGGTATCACGCGTCTCGGTGCTTCGACCAACTATTTCACCGTCGAGGCCTCGGAGGACGCGTCCCTGATCAACGCTAACTTCCTGTCGCAATTCAAAGCCGTAGTCTTTTTATCGACTAGCGGCGAATTCCTCACAAAAGAACAGTTGCATGGGCTGAAGGCATACATAAATAATGGCGGAGGTTTTGTCGGTATCCACTGTGCCTCATCAGGCATGCGCTCAGAGCCATGGTACGGCGAGCTTGTTGGTGCCTATTTCACAGATCACCCACAGCCACAGCGAAGCATGGTGAAGCTCGAGAACAAGGATCATATAATAGTTTCGGGATTCAAAGACGAGTTCGAGTGGTTTGACGAATGGTACAATTTCACCTGGAACCCACGCGACAGGGTGACGGTGCTCTTATCTACAGACGAATCCATTTATGAAGGCGGTACAATGGGTAGCGATCACCCCCTCGCATGGTGTCGTGAGTTTGACGGGGGCCGGTCCTTCTATACTGCTCTTGGGCATTTTGACGAAGCTTTTCAGAATGAGGCTTTCATGACGCATGTGATGAACGGCATCCTTTGGACAGCGCGGATTCTTTAGTAAGCCGCGCTCAGATCTGTCTAACGTGTTCCAATATCTACAACATTCCATTCTATAGAACCTTCCAATCAAATGCCTTCTCCCAGGCGGCCGCGACCTTGAGGCAATCAACGTCCCTGTACTTGCGACCGATAATCTGCATGCCTACTGGTAACTTCACACTTCGGTCTTCGTGAGCAGGAGAAAACCCGACGGGTAAAGAGAGGGCAGGATGTCCAGTACCTTTCATGTTCGGGTTAGTCAAGAGAATCGCCTATTCCTTCACGAGGGGGATTTAACTTACTATTGAAAGGAGACGTATTAGATAAAATACTCATTGCTATATCCAGAAACTTTGACGATTTTTCGCTGTGGCTTGAAGATGGGAGTCGAGGCGGCGGCCCAGGCACCGTGGGCGTTATAAGAACGTCGACGTCTTTTAACGCCAGATCGTAGGCGTCCTATTTTACTGTCAGCTTTTTCATGAAGCGAATAAGAAGGGTGTATATGTACATTTATTTCCTTCATCAAGTTGGTGCATCTGGCATGAAGTTTAGGGCCGTAGCGTTCCTTGGTCCAGAGGTATGCAAGATGCATGCTCGCAGCTCCTGTGCCAAGAGCATCAAATTGAGCCTGTGTTAGCCTATCGCCAACTAACTCGTACCGATCTGGGAATTCGAGTTGTTTCCGCCCAGATCTGTCGCCGAGCAATGCTCCTGGCGAGCTTGAGGCAAATACACCACATAACCACGCAGTTGCAGCTTCCAGATGCTTCGGTACTGAGACGGAAGAAACAGTCGCTCCTAGTTGGTCGAATTTTTCGGCTGCGGAGCGAACGCACGCCGCAACATCCTGGTCTTGGCCAGGATGTTGAAACCCCTCGAGCAGAATACCAATCTTTACCCCTTCGAGCATAGACTTCTTGGGTAATCCGACTAACGAGTCTATGTCCCGCACGAACTCAAAAGGATACCTCATAAGCTCGATTGGTGGCTGCCGATCATCCCACCCATCTGGTCCAGCAATGGCTTCAAGAAGAAGAGCACAATCTCGAACGGTACGCGCCATTGGACCCGCGTGGTCTATAGTTGCATTTAAGCTCAAGATACCGGTATAGGGGACAAGGCCCCACGTTGGCTTCAATCCAACGATACCACAAGCCGCAGCCGGAATGCGGATACTTCCACCTTGATCACAGCCAATCGCAAGATCGACGGACCCCGAGGCCACAAGCCGCCCGGACCCGCTGCTTGAGCCACCGGCACTGTATCCCTCTGCGTAAGGGTTGTGAACCGGACCAGTGACAGATGTATATGAAATTCCCTCCATGCAAGCGTTTTCACAAGCTGTACATAATTAGCCATGGAACCGCATAGTATTTGACAAAAGCTATAGGGCTTAAGGGAGCTAACCGGCCTTTCCTGTTATCGTCGCGCCGGCATCCATGATACGGGTGGCGATTGTCGCGTCGATCTTGGGTACCCATTCCACCATTGCCGTGCCGTTAGTGCATCTCACGCCTGCCAGGGCTGTGTTATCCTTGAGGGCCACCGTGCGACCCTCCAATAGGTTGCTCTTTGGGCTGGTACATTTCGCAGTCACCTGTATACAATATGAGTGAGTTCGAATGTACTGAATAGCGTGCTATGGCATATAGAGCAAGGAAATAAAGACGGCACACCTTAGTTGCCCAAGCGCCAAACTCCGTGTCTTTAGGAATGTAAACGTCCGTTCGGGGGTACTTCTCTAAGTCTGGCCTCGGCTGTATCGGCTCATCGTCTGGCAGCGAATCTATGGCGGCCTCGAAAGTGGTAAGGAATGCACTGAAGCCTTCAGCGAGAGACTCGGTCAGCTCGAGTCCGGCTTCCTTGATGACCGGTTTGAGATCCTCTCCAGTGACTTTCATTGGGCCTGACTTCATGCGGATAGCTGACATTGTGAATAGCCTTCTGGTCTTAGTACAATGATTGATAGTCGCTGACCAGTTGGTCCTTTATATACTCCAAATGAGGGGTTTGAAGGTTGTATTGCGTAGCTGACTAAACTAGTCTCAAGAGCAGGGTTAGGATCAGTCTTACCAACAATTTTGCAGCTGAATCGTTCCAGGACAAACTCGTGATGGGGAGTTTCACAATACTACATGAATCTGATATTCACCTAACCATCTCTGGTGTCCATCCGCCGCACTGAGCTAAGACTTTTAAACGAAACAAAAGTTAGGTATTTATCTTGCATTGCTAAAAGAGGATTGTTGGTGTGCCTATATATGCCATCTCTATAACTAGATGTTACCATCCCCACATAAAGTGTATATCTTCCTACGGCTAATCAAGTTCTTGCATGGCGATCATATAAGTCATCCAAATTATTCAACAGGTTGAAAGGTATTTACTCCGGCATTTCAAAAAATGAATCATTGACAGAATGCGATAGCAAATCAACATCGGAATAAATCATATACTTTTTGCAGTTAGTTGTACTTCTATGTCATTCAGTGAGAATATGGAGTAGTAAGTCTGGGGAGACAGGTACCTGTATATAATCTAAGGCAAACGTACCCGCGGCGCCGGAATCCGAAGCTGAGTCAGGTTCACTCCAATTATGTATTAATAGTTGCATATGTAGATAAGTATCACTGCGGAGGCTACCTAATCGGGCAAGCTAAAGAAAAGGCTGAACAGAAATAACTATCCAGAGTGGAAACACCGATTTCGCCTCATTTTCTGGCTTCGTATTTCGTATGTAGGTGACCTGCAGCATATCAGCTTAGAGGATTAGTTGTGTTAATTATGATTTGTGAAGATTGAATCCTTTTTTGGACGCCACATGGGTTTTTGCTCCGGATCGCCGTCGGACCTCCGAAGTCCTGTCACAAATCCCTCGCATTCTATTGCCTTCTTTGACCTCATTTGCAGAAGTATCTTACTCGAGTACGATAGGAAACCCCTAAACTGCGAAGTTGAATTCAACAAGCGACTAACATATTTATAGTTGTTGTAGGCTGGTAATCCTATTGGTTTGCATTTGATCATTTAATTCAATCCCGTTGACGGGGATTCCAAAAGCCCGATCTTCTGGAGCTTGCGAAACTGTCTCGTTATCTTTCCATTGCCTATACTCAAGTCCAGACGTGTTGCCTTTGGGGGTGTTCCGCGTAGAATCGCTCGAAATAACATATCCAGACTTTTGCCGTTTATGTAGTAGGTATTGGTATAGCCGGGGGAAATAGGGGAAGCAGGCGACGAGAATCACGAATTCTCCAAGCCTATGACGAATCAGCAAATCGTTCAGAGTTTGGGTAATGTTTTTCAGAAGAATCCTACTCACGCCCAAGAAGCAACGGGGACAATAGCCCATGTAATGTCATTAGTACGCGTTAGCTCAATGCTGTAATACAGGCGAACAATACTCGTGATGTTTGCGCTGCCGGTCGGTGTTAGGTCAATTACTATAACCAAACGCAGACATCAAGACTTACAGAATGCCTACTCCGAATATCGCGGCTGCCCCGATCTTTTTCTTGAGAGATATCTGCAGCTTCCAGATGGCAGTTCCGGGTGTAACTAGAATGGTGAAGTCCAAAACGACATTGATTGCGCCGGTTGCTATGATACTCGCGTGGGTATCAATGCACATCCCGGGGAGTTCAGGGTTCGATATTTTGGCCCTGGGTATACAGGCTAGGATAAAAGATAGGAAAATGGCGCCGTAGAAAAGGAAGTTGGCCCATATGAGTCCTCGGATAGCAGTGAAGGCTAGAGCTTGTCGATGATGGTTGAAAAAAATAAATTCAATTTTTCGAAGAACCACAAATTTGGCACAAGAAATGGTCGGGCCGTATAAGATCTCGATAATATTGAGTATCTGCACATTATATAGCATTAGGGAGGCGCTCTATTGATCCTAGTGACATTAGAATGACTTACCAAAAGTGCCTGGGAAAAGTTCGCTGCGGTCACATCCCAGAGGTGCTTCCCTTGACCATAGTTACCGGCCACGATCTGGACGGATACAAATGCAATGAAGAGGACCTATCGAGCGTAAGCCACGAACCTCCGCAGCCTCAAGTTTGCCATCTTCCGTAAGTAGAAGAACATCTAGAAGGAACCAGCCACGACATTGTAGGTAAGACTGCTGGTGTATGATGATGTACACACAGTCGGTGAGTTCAAATTGCCGCATAATGGCTGCTTTAGTATACATACGCGCGCCGATACCAACTATGGTGAGAAAGAGCGTGATCTCCGATGCCACAATCAACATTGGTTGTTGAGTCTGAGGATTTTCAAAGTTGGACTTGAGACCATTAGGCGGCGGCAGCGCAGGCACCTGATTGGATTCCATTTCTCTACCTATGTTCGGAATATGCCAGTAGATTGAGAAACTCTCACCAAAGGAAATGAAAGCATAAAAAGCTTACCTATGTGAATTGGCCTAAGGGAGACTCCGCAATCGAGGATCGAATTGAAGATAAACAGGTATGGTTATCGAGGCTTCCCCTCAAAATCTCCCCTATCCAATACTTTTTCATCCTTCCCTTCAAGGCTTAACCTAATTACAACCGTCCTATAACATGGGTAGAAAGGGTGTTATGACCAGGAATAAGACGGCTTCTGTTATTGGGCAACCTCATCATGATGCAGGAAATGCGACTCATTGTTAGGTAGTATTAAGGACTCTTGATTATTAGCAATAAGACTGGCGGTGAGTTTGGAACGAAAGATAGACAATCCGATCGAAAAGAGGATTGGTGGAAGTGTGAGAGGTTTCTGTATTGAAGGCGATAGGTAGGTAGATCTGTTGGTTTGTTGTGCATTGATGCGTGGCTTTGGCATCCAATGATGATACCAAGGTATAAGCCGCAATTTGAAAAGGCAATCCCTGTCAGCAACATCCCACTCCGGAATGTACCCTCTACAAGTCAATGACTTCGTTGTTATGCTGAATTCACTCCACGGCCCAATATGTAAGCCGCGAAGCATCTTAACCAACATTGCGGATAGGTCTGGCGGAATATCGATTTGAGTCGGGCGGACAGGATTCTCATATTGAAGCGATTCGAGAGTCCTAGCTTAGGAGAATACTACATATACGCATCCACGGCTAGAGATTATCACTAAATTCAATGGGGAACTGATTGATCAAATAATCTGCGAGTGAATTGACGAGAAAAGATAAGAAAGCCAGCCGAAAATGGCAAAGAAATGTGTATCTTTCTCTGTATATCAGGGTGTAAGTGGCTAGTTTCTTCGAATAACTCAGTAAGGTGACCCTTTAAAATATACGAAAAACCCAGCCTGTCTAGGAGCTAAATCCATAGAAAAGCCCGCACTACTTCAATATCGATCCCTCTGAGACGAATGCCATTATTGAGTAAGGCGTACAAGTACCACATAAAGTCAAGTAAGTATCATGTATCGCTCTCCTAGTAAGGCAGTTTTGGGAGTTCGCACGGCACAGCATGTAGTCATATTTGGCTAGCTAGCTCATACTGGGGCTAACAATTAAGAAGAAGCCAAAAAGGAATAAAAACATAATATTGCAAACCCGATTTTTAATAGTGTTAGAGCTTTGCGGTAGTCAATAGACACTTGTTGTTGCGCGAAGGTCTCTCAATCCGTCGTGAACGCTATCTGGCTATATACAACAGGCCCTTTGTTCCTTGTGCCAAATATAACAGTTTGTTATTTAAAGTTACTGTTTTTCTCGCCAAAACCATTTGTTCACCTTCAGCTCAGATGCTGTTTCGTATTCTATTACTTACACTTTAAAATGTATTTTCGACAAGCCTCTAGTCGCTTTGGCTTCCACATCTACTCGCTGTGGCTCTTCACTAGAAGCGATTTAAAGACTATTATATTTCCACAGACTGTTTTTGGAGTATTTTCGGCTCTATCTATAAGTCCTGCTGGAAATGCGGCGGTCAGCAGAGAACAACTCGCCATTCTTCAGCGCACCCCACTAGCTCTACTCTGGGTTTGGATGAACCTAATTCCTTTCGAAATCAATAATCAGAGGAAGCCGAAAGATATTGCGGAGGATAGACTCAACAAGCCATGGTAGACCTTGCCATCGGGGCGTTGGACTTACTGTCAAGCTACATATGTAATGTTTGCATTTTATTTGATTTCTGGCGTTATGAGTTGGTGCATCGGCGGGTTTTTCTCGAACATGAGTTTATTGTTCCTGGGTACGTATGCCCATGCAGTTGCTGTTCTGTGTATGATGTAATAACTTGCTTTTCAGGTATCTGGTATAACAACATGGGTGGGGCTGACGTAAATGCACTCATCCGGAATTTTATCAATGCTCTTGGATATATGTCCTTTGGAGCCGGCGCGTTGGAAGTCGTCCTGGGCGCACCCCTCTGCTATACCGGGGCCATGATGCCGGATTTTAGCGCAATTCCAAGCCTCGAGACTTGGATCGGAACCATATTTGCTATTATCTTGACGACCGTTCACACACAAGACATGGAAGACCAGGAAGGAGATGCATTAAGGGGCCGCCGCTCTCTACCGCTTCAAATTGGGGATCACCTATGTCGCTGGGTTATTGCGATCTGCATGATCTTTTGGGGCTCGTTTTGTCCTTTTCTCTGGCAATCTGGTTGGGTTGGTTTTATCACCAGCACACTTCTCGCATACATTGTTGCCCTGAGAAGCCTTGCACTCCGGACTGTTGAATCCGATAGGATGACCTTCAAGATCTGGAACACGTGGATCGTTTGTCTTTACATGTTACCACTGGCATAGCAAAACACGTCATCATAGTTCGAGTTAAGGATGTAGAACTTCTAGAGATATAATACCTTCATTGTGTCTCCAATATAACCTAATAAATTTTCCTCGCTAAAAATGTGTTCTGCCGAAACGAAGTGGGTGCGACCGTGGTACGATTTCATACCTCGACGACGTCTAACGGCGTCAGCAAAGCCATTGAGTAATATCGCAGAACTTCCTATCGATACTTAAAATTACTATTATTATTGTGCTATTTAAGCACAAACAATATGGCAGATTACGCACTATGCCTAGCGAAGTTATGTTTATTCCAACTTTCTCATTGGATTGAACACAAGATTTAACTCTCCTAGCATGAGAGTAAAAGAATCTTGGATACCATCAATCGTCTTATTCCTACTTTCGTTGGGACATGACTGAACCGAAAGTTCGTCAGGAGCATAGCAACTACTAATCGTACTTCTGCTAGCCCAAGCTGCTTCCCTGGGCAGACATGTTGCCCTATTTGATCCATCAGCACTCGAGTGATGAGTCATTGAAATTTTTCAGGGGTAACATAACGTACCGATACCAAACCCATTAAAAGCACGAGCGTCCTTGACCATGTGTGTCTTAGTGGTCGATCTTTCTGGGATAAACTCGTTTGGCATGTCGAAGGCACACTCAACTGGCAGATACAAAGTAATCAATTGAAGGTAGATTTGGAGATAGTAGGGGGCTTACGTCTCTAAAGCGTCCATCTAGGTACCACGATTACTGTATCGGGGGGTATCCAGCTACCACACACATTGATACCTTTAGCAATAGTCTGCCGAATTCCTCCAGTCGGCACAATTGGATATAGCCTTAGTGTTTCAGTGATGCAAGCATCTAGAAATAGATACCGTTCTTGTGTTAATGTGTTGCTGTTGGAATTGATCTCTTGGTCATAATGTGTAGCTAAGACTTCTGTTCTCGCCTGGTGCTTAATTGATTAATTGATTGATAGTGTTTAACGTTATGCGGGTATATTGCGTTGCAGGGCCCCAAGCCTCCTTAAAAGCATCGAGACATGGTATGCTGTCTACTATATATATAATCCTAGGTATATAATATAGCTTTAGATTTATTTTTTTGTTTTTAAAGCATATTAAGTTATAACTTCGTGTTTATTTTTTTTAGGACTACTATGCTTTATATATTTTGTTCGTTTTATATTAGACTAGCTTCGGGTATACTTTTTTTCTTTTTAGTAGTTTAGAGAAAAAAAGCTTCCCCTAATAATTCGGGGGAAGCAGTAAAGTTTTTAGGGGCTATAATATATACTTTTTCTTTTTTTTGCTAGTTTTATTAGTATTAGTTATTAGATATATTAGCAAAGGCTTATTTTATTTGCGGCTATAAGCTATTTTATAGGTTAACTTTTTAAAAGTATTATAGTATATAAAAAAATAACTAAAAGAACGTTTTTAACTGTTTTTTTTACGTTATAACATTAAATATATAATAAAAGTTAAATATAATAAAAAAAAAGTATTATATAAAAACTAAAAACGGGGAAATAATATTTTTTATAAAAAGAATATAAAATAGAGCTTATAATTTATTTATTTAAAAAATAGTAAGCTGCTTTAGTAACTTTAGTTTTTTAGTTTTTTTAAAAAAAAGTTTAAACAATTAGCTTTGTTTAAGCAAACTTAAAAAAAATTAATTAACTAAAGTTATTAATGCTATAGCTTTACTAAATTTAACTTAAGTTATAGTTTTTAATAAATATATTAAAATTATTGTTAAATAATTTTATTTTTTTTGCTACTAAAAGTAGTTTATAGTTTAATAGCTATTATAAATAAATATTAACTAAACAGTAAAATTATTTTATTTAAATATTTAAATAATAAAAAATAATTTTTAAAATAGTTTTATTATGTTTATTTTAGTTTATAATATTTTAAAACAATTTAACTATTTATATTTAATTTTAGCAAGCTTTAACTTTAGCTAAGCTTTATTTATTAATAGAAAAAAAGTTATATATAAAATTTATTTATAAAATATTGTAGTAATTTAGCTTTGCTTAAAAGCTCTGTTTATTTTACTGTTTATAAACAGTAGCGCAAAATTTTTAAGTTTTTTTTTTTGGGTAAGCTTTTTTAAAGTATATTAGTTTGTAGTTATTAAATCTGCTAAAGCTAGCGGCTAAACTATTTTTAATTCTTTTTTTAAGTTTTTTTTTTTTTTTTTTTTAATAATATTATAATATTTGCAGCAAACTTTTTGTTTTATAAAAAATAAGTAAATTTTTATAAAGTACGCTATTATTTTATAAAATTTTTAAAAGTTTAAAAAATTTTATAATAACTATATTAAGTAAGCTTTATAGTTTTATAAACTAATAAGTTTTAATTAATAAAACTTTATAAGCTAGCTATTATTTTTTTAATTTTTATTATTAGGCTTAAGTTTAAATTTTAGGAGCTAAAGCTAGTTTATTTTATTTTTTTTTAAACTTATATAGTATACTAAATAAATATAAGTTTTATTACTATAGTTTTATTATAATTTTATTTTTATATATAAGTAGTATAGCTTTAATTTTTTATACTTAAATTTTTAATAATATTAATTATAGTTTTTATATTTTAATAAATATGCTAAAAATTTATTAAATAAGCTTTATAGTAAATATAGTATAAATAAATAGCATTTAAAAGTATAATAAATATTTATAAACTAATATTTTATAAGCTATATTACCTTTATATTTTTTTTTTTTTTATTTATAATTGGTAAGTTATTTTTTTATTATAATTTTGCTTTTTTTTTAATTAACTATTTTGCTATTGTTTTAATACTAAAAACAATTGGTTTTATAAATTCTAAGTTAATTTTATTGCTTATTATAGCTTTTTTTGCTAAAATATTTGCTTATTTGTTTTTTTATATTTTTATATACTTTAAATATTATTTAAGTATAATATTATATTTTTTTATAAGTTTATAAATTTAAATAAAAATATTTTATAAAATAATAAAAATATTCTTTTAAATATATTATATTTTTATAATATTATTTGCGTATATTATAATTTTATATATTAAAAATATATTTATAGCTTTTTAGATTTTTTTAAAAGTTTTAGCTTTTTTAGCGTTAAATATATTGCTTATAGGTATTATACCCCCTTTTTTTTCTGCTACTTTTTTTAATCCTTTATAAACTATATATTTATACTTTAAACTTTCTTTTTTTATTTTAAACCTGTTTAAAAACATTATAATATTAAAAACTAATTTGTTGCTAAACTATTTTTTAAAAATAGCTAAAGCTATTTTTTTTGTTATACTTTTAGTAAAGTTTTTTAGTAATCTTTTTAAATATTTAAACGGATAAAATATAAGCTTATTTACTACTAATAATAAAATTGCTGCTAGCTATATATTTGTTTTAAGCTTTTATATTTAGCTTGCTTACTTTTTTTAGCTAATTGTTTTAACAGTTATTTATATAGTTAAAAGGTGCCTTTTTACTATTATATATATTTAGTATATAAACTAAAGCTTTACTTTATTTAGGGTTATTTATATTATAAAAAGCCTGCTATTAATAAATAATACTATATTTAACTATATTTTTTAAATAGGCAATACTTTTTTAGCTGCTTTTATTAAAGCTTGTTAAATTAGTTCTATATAGCTTTTTAGCTTTATATTAGTTTTGCTAGGTTTTTTTAGTACTATATATTTAGTAAGTTTTATTTTTTTTTTATATTAAGCTTCGTACTTATATAGCAATAAAAATAGCACTATTATTTTAACTATTTTATAAAATAAAGCTATTAATAGTTCTTGTTTAGTAGTAGCTAAAGCTTTAATATAGTTAAATATTTTTATTATAATTGTAGCTTTTTTTTTTATATATTATTTAAAGCTAAGTTTTTTATTAAATTAAACTTTTAGCTACTTAAATATTAGTTATAAGTAATATAATATTTATTAAGCTTAAAAGTTTACTTTTTTAAAGTTTAATAACGGTATTAGTTTAATATTACTAATTATAATAGTAATTTTTAAATTATCCTTTTTTTTTTTTTTAGTAAAATAAATTGCTTTTATTTTTTTTAAAGCAAAAAATATTTTGTTGTTATTTCCGTAAATTAGTATTTTTTTTACTTTTTTTTGGGCTAGTTTAGCGTTTTTTTTTAGTATATTTACTATTTTTAGGACCGCTATATTATTTATATAACTTTATTTACTAAAATTTTTATTAACTATTTTTGCTATATATAGTATATATAATATAAAAAATAATAATAACTTTTATAGTATTTTATACTTTTATATTAATATATTTATAATACTTTTTTTTAGTTTTGTTTATATACTTTTTTTTATAAAAAAATTGCTTATTAATTTAAACATTATTTTAAGCTAACTTTAAAACGCTATTTTAGCTAGAAGCTTTTTTTATAGCAGAGCGTTAAACGTTTTTTATATGTTTAATATAATTAAAATTACTTTTTTTTTTATTATTAAAGCTAGTTTAACTTTGTAAGTAAAACTAGTTATTAAATCTATTGCCGATTTAGTAAATAAGGCTTTTATATATTAAAAGCTAAATAGCCTTGCTTATAAGCTTGTTTATGCTAGCTATTTTACTATAAATTTTTTATAGCTTTTTTTTATATAAAAAAGTAGTGCTATTAGTTTAAACAATTTGAAAAAAAAGAAGTCCGTTTTTTTAACTTTTAGTATTATTATAACTTATATTATTTTTTAAGCTTTCGGAAAATACCCTGTTTCTAGGATTTTTTTTTTTAAAATTTTAATATATTTTTTTATATAAATTTAATAAGCTTTAATTATTTGCGTTATAATTTTGTCCTTTTTTAAAAAAATTAAAGTAACTTTATATATAAATTAGTAAATTTTTTCTAAAATAATATTTATTTTTTATAAAAGTTGTTTAATTAAAAAGGATATTTTATTTGCTAAATTATTGTTTATATTAAACCGCTATAAAATGTTTCTATATAGGAATTAAGCTTTTTTTAGGCCTAGTTCTACGAGTAGCTTTATTTTTAGGTTTTTTAATAAAAATATTTATAGCTTAGCCCTAAATTTATGTTAGCTTATTAATATATATAGGTTTTTATTTAATTTAACTTTATTTATCCTAGTTTTTTAGTAATTTTTTTTTATTTTTCGGACTACTATAAAGAATTTTTTACGTTTTTAGGTAAGGTTATTTTTATTTTATTTTTTTATAAGTTTTTTTTTTTTTGATTTTTTTTAATATTTAAATATAGCTTTATATTCTTTAGTTTATTATAATATTAACTTTTTTTTAACTTTAAAACGTTTATTTATTATTTTAGTTATATTTATTAGTAAAATTGTTAACATTTTAGCTACCGATTTTAGTTTTTTTAAGTTTATATTAAATTTAATGTTTAATAAAGTAGGTACTATTATTTTTACTAGCTTTGCTAGCTTTTTAAGTATTTTTTTTTTTATTTTTTATTTTTTTTGTTTTAAAATAAATTTTTTATTTTTATTTAAGTAAAAAATTTTAATAAAGTAGTAGTTTAAACTTAATATATAGTTTTTATTTAAGTAAACTTTTAAAAATAAAACGTTCGAAAAAAATAAATTAATTATATAACCGTTTTTATACGTAAGTTTATTTAGCTTTCTGATATAGTTTATTTTTATTTTTAAAAACTATAAAAAAAGTTACTAGCTATTATTTTTTAAAATAATTTTTAGCTTTTAATTTAAATATTTTATATTAGTATTTCTTATTATAAAATAGTTATATAAAAGTTCTAAGGAACAGATATAGTTTAAAACCTTTAGGGTACTTAGCGCTTTATAGTAATTTAATATAAAATACTTATTTATATTTATTTATAATAAATCCTAAAACTAAATTAGTTTATATAGCGTTATAATAAATTATACCCCTATTTATATATATATTATTATTTATAGCTTATTATTTTTACTGTTTTAAAAATTTAGTAAAATATATAAAATAAATTTTAAGTAGTTTTATATTAAAGTATTTTTAAAAGTTTTTACTTATAGTTCTTAAACTAAAACAACGTTTATTCTATTTTTTTAACATTGTTATAAAAAAATAATATAAACTAACTAAACTTTTTATATATTATAAATAATAATTTATAAAACTTTTAATAGATTAGCTCCGCGGTAAAATTATTTTTTTTATTTTTTATTATAGTTTATTAAAAAAGTTTAAAAAAAATATTATAATTATTTTAATAATTTTATTTGTAATATAAGCATTTAATATTTTATTTTGTTAAAAAAAAAGTTAATTTTTGTCCGTTTTATTAAACTTTAAAATAAAATGTTTTTTTAAGTTATTTTATAATAAGTTAACCTCGATTATATTTAAAATTATTAATTCTTCGACTTTTTTTATATTTTTTTTTATATTGCTATTTTTAAAAGTTAAGTTTAATTAAATAAGTTTTTTTAAAAGCCTAAAAGTTAACAGTAAGCTAATATTATTAAATGTTTATTTTTTATATCTTTGTTATATTTATACTATTTTTGCTGCTATAGCTATTTTAGCTTTTATTTTTACTATTTTTTTAGCTTTTACTACTGTTTTATTATTATTATTTAAGTTAAAAGCTAAAATATTTTTTATTATAAACGTAAGTTAGTTTGTTTTTTTATATTGGGCTTTTTTAACTTTTTTAATTATTTATAGTTTAGCTTTTAAAAATGCTAATATTTTATTATTAACTTTTTTTAGCTTAATAAAGTAGTTATTATAGCTTACTAAATATAAGCTATAATAATTAATATATTTAAATATATTTTTATAAGCGCTTATTTTATATTTATTTATTTTATTTTTATAATTTTTATATTTATTAGCTTAGTTGTAATATTTAGCAGTATAATATTTTTAATACTTTAAGCTTTAGGAGCTATGCTTTTAAATAATTAATTTTTTATTAGCTCGTTTAACTAAAAAGCTAGTTAAAAATAGCTAAAAGCTTTTTATTAAATGTTTAAAAAAAATTACTTAAGTTATTATTTTTATATATAAGTTTAAGCTATACTTAAACAGGTATATATTTATTGAAGTAAAGCTTATTTATATTTTTATTTTTTATTTTACCTATTTTAATATTATATTGTTAACTATATTTAAGTTTAAATAGTTTAAAAAAAACGTTAAAATATTTCTAACTATATAAATAACCTAAGTTTTTAGCAGTTTAATTTTTTCGGCTTTTAAGGTTTTTAAAATTAAAGCTTATATATTTAATGCTATAAATTTATTTTATATTTTTAACCTTGCTATTTTAACTGTTTATTTTGTTTTAGTTTATTATATATTAAAAATATTTTTTGTTTTTATAGCTAGCTTTTTAATTAAGGCTACTTTAACTATAAAAAAAGTTAAATAGTAAACAAGCTTATTTTTAAGTATTCGAACTAGAATTCGTAGGTTTTTTATATTAATAGCTGTTAATCGGGCTTTAAATAATATATAAATTATATTACTTTTAGTAAGCTTGCTTATTTTTAGTTTTAGTGCTAATAAATATATAGCTTTTTAAGCTTTAATAATATATATGTTAAAATTTTTATTTAAACTTATAAATATAGTTTTTTAGGCCGGTTATTTTAGTAAAGTTTTTCTGCTAATATAAGCTTTATTATTTGTTAAATAAGTTAATTATAAACGGAAATAAGCTACTATTATACTTTTAGATTTAGCAAAAACTATTATATTAAAATATTAACTAACTTTATTAGCTAATTTTTTAACTAATTTCCGTTATATATTTTATTTTATTTTATTAAATAATTTAATAAAGTTATTTAGCGTTATAGCAAAGCTTATAAAAACTTTTTTTTATATTTGGGCGTTATATTTTATTTTAGCGAAATGTCCTATAATAAAGCCCTATAGTAAAAGCTCTATTTTTTTAACGTTTTTTCCTATAGCTATTTTCAGTAATATAAACGTGCTACTAATTTTAACTTTTTTATACTATAAGTTATTTATAAACAGCGTAAGTAGCTTTATTTACTTAATATATTAAAGGTTTAATATAACGGGCTTATGTTATAATATAAAAAGCTCTACTATTATAGAATATTTTATAAAAAAGCGGGCCCCTTGGTATTTTATACAAATTACGCTAATTTAAAGTGTTATTAATATTTTTGATACAACGTACACTTATATACTAACAGATCTAAACGTACAGACAATAAATAGGAGGGAAGGTGTCGCCTGGTGCTGCATATCTGGATGGCGGGCAAGCTTAAAGCACAAAATTGTTATCGTAGCTTCTGTGCTGTGGCTTCCAGCAACTATAATTGCAAATGCATCCCCATAGAGATCTAGGCGATCGAATGATAGCCTATCGTTATCTACACTTGCGGCGGAGATGAAGCGAGAGAACGCGTCGTCGTGGTTTTCATGGTTGATACCTCTTTCTAAACGCTCATCACATACCTCCATGGCCCATTTGAGGGCCCGATTCCACTTTTGGGTGATGACAGGTAGATAAGGAGCGAACGCAAAACATAAATGTCCTACCCATGGAACCGGAGTGAAGAAGCGGAGCATAGACATGCCGTGTGAGATGAGAGTTGGAGCATCATGAGAGTCTGCATGGGAGGTAGTTTCCGGATCCTTAAGTAGAGAGAACGTCCTTCCAAAGGAAAGCTCGCCCATAACGTCAAATGAGAAATTGGAACACAGGGCTCTGACATCGACGGGCTGTCCAATGCGACTCTGAATCTGGCCGACCAAGAGTGACGCCAATCTCTCAATACATGACTCTTTCTCCGGTAGATCTAGATATGTAACTCAGTAGGATTCCAACGTGGAAAGCGAGGGCTGTCTCACAACTTGCAGAGAGTCGTAGGGCCTCATCCCACAGCTTTCTGCGTGCTCTATAACCATCCTTGCCACGAATCGAATTTAGTGAAACGTAGGGCCATAACATATCATACCATGGTGCTTTGATGCAAGGAGCATCTCGATTACTGGTGGCATTCCAGATACCAGGGTCGACGATAGTGAGCTTTTGAGGGCCTGAGTATAGACAGAGGGAAGCTTTGGTTAAATATAGCTTTTTCATGATTTGGTAGTTGGTAGGTGAAGCCAATGGTGTTGTAAGTTTTGCGAAGTTACGAAGAGAAAATCAGAATCAAATGAAAAGTCGGATTGAAAGGAAAAGGCCGGATTTCACGACAGTTCGATTATTTTGTGAAGATGTCTAGTAGACTCACAGCTCTTTCAGATGCTTGAAGTCGGCATATGCAAGGGGGGTAGATAAGGAAGGTAAAGTTTTCAGAAACGGTTCACTTGAACTTACCCGTCCGAACGACTTCCCCGTATCTTTTAACAAGCTTATCAAGAAATAAGTGGTTTGACGTTCTAAACATATGTGCAAAATGCCATAATTTCGACACTGAAGCAATCGTCGGTCCATTGAAGACTCTGAGTGGATGCTGGAGAACCCGGTAAACCACAATACTGCCAAAGAGAGGACCGAGGAAGGCGAAATTGATGATGTCCATAGATAGTAAGATATTAAGATATTGCAACTATTGAGATAGAGAAAAGTGAAAGTTAAAAGCATAGCAAGGACCCAGGCTGACAAGTACTGAGAGGCTTTTAAATGATGTTCGCCTCGAATGAAGTACAACCTGTGACTTAGAATACCTGACATTCCAAGGCACACTACGGCGCTTCGGGGAATGGCCCATAGCGTGGCCGACATGGCAAGCCTAGGTTGAGAGTAGGAGAATCTGGGAAAATGAAAATAAAGGGTTAGTAAGTATCTCGAGACACGGACTGATGTGCTTGCTAGGTGCCAACACATTACAATTTTGAAACAGCTGTCTGGCACCTTGTTATCCTATATATGTAAATAGGTGGCCCTCATTTAGGGCATTCGTCAGGGGTCCTTCTGTAATCCGCCACTCTTGGCAGGCACCTACTCACTAGGGTAGTACTATATCACTATATTCACAGCAGGAAAACGCTACACCTACCTTTTATAACGCCCCTATTAAGAACAAATTATACACCCGCTTCAAGCTAATACACTATAAAAGGCTTATAGGTTACCTGGTTATTTATATTCACAAAACTGTTTTCACACTAGCGGTTGCTTTATATCTAGGTAAGAATATCAATAAATGGATGGGCGGGAAAGCGCCTACAGCCGAACCATCTTGGCTGACAGCATTGAATGTTGTGTTGAGGTACATGTACCTGTAAAGGCGATGGGGATGTATCCTGCAGGCTGCCTGTCATCACCCACCGCATCATCTAACCTTGTGGTGGGGTTTTGCTGTTGCTGTTGGGCCATGAACACAAAGCCACAACACCCCCTTTCTTTCGTTAGGCCACCACCTGTGCTCGCCCTTCGTATTTCTCTAATAAATTGATTACGCACCATCGATCTCAGTATCCGTACTATTGAATTGTCTTATCATTTCCCTCGGCAGCCTTCATATCTCCCAAGGTATCATGCCCCTATTTCAACATGGCATGGTTGGACAAGCCCTATTATGGGCAAAGGTTGATGCCAGCTGTACTTGATGAGCTGGCAGAATCAACCCCAGATAGGCTCTATGCCGCAATACCGATGACAGCGGACGTTACAGAGGGGTTTCGCGATATTTCAGTCGCCGATGTAGCACGATGTGTCAACTTCATGGCTAGGTGGATTGAAGACTTGTACGGTCGAAGCCAGAACTTCGAGACCATTAGCTACATTGGCATTCCAGATCTCCGAGGAGCAGTTATTTTCCTAGCTGCGGTCAAGTGTGGTTACAAGGTTCTGATTTCTGGAATTAGCAATGTGAATCACGCTAATCGTCCAATTAGTTATTGCTGCCCTCGCCACGCAACCCGCCCTCGACAAATGCATCATTGATGGCACAAACAGACTGTACGAAGCTTATTCATGCTGCTGAGGTATTGCCCTTAGTCAAACAGCTCGAAGACACCATGCCATCTCTGCAAACCATGATTGTCCCGTCCTTTAACGAGATGATGGCCAGCAATCCGGAGCATTATCCGTACTGCAAGCCTTTTGATCAATGCTATAATGAACCAGTTGTTGTCTTGCACTCTTCTGGATCCACCGGTATGTCATTAAACTCACATTAGGTATGTCCTTAGCAATTATGCTCATTGATCAAGGACTCCCAAAGCCAATCACAATGACTCATGGATCGTTTGCCGTGCTCGACAATGAACACAATTTACCTGACGTGCCTGGTCGTAGAAAGAGGGACTTGTCTATGTGGTCCTTCCAAGGCGAAGCGCGGGTTTATACCGTATTCCCTTTCTTCCACGTAAATCGTTCACGCCCCGGCCTTGATGCTGCAATATGATTTGCTAATTATCATTGTAGCTTGCCGGATTCTTATCATTAACTCGTATGTTCGGGTGCTCCTAACAGATGATCTCGACATTTAGCTAACAGCTCTTAGTCCAAACCATCTTCATGAACGCCTCGCCAGTTCTAGGCCCACCCCATCTTATACCTGACTCAGCCTTGTTGAAACTCGTAATGCTTCATCAAAAGTTGCGGTCTATGTTCTTGCCACCAGCTGTTATTGAGCAACTTTTACACGAGGCAAACGGGATCGACTTCTTCCGAGGCTTGGACTTTCTCGTTTATAGCGGTGCGCCTTTCAGCCCCTCTATCGGAGATAAGCTGTCCAAGGTCGTCGAGATCATCTCACCCTTCGGATCTACTGAGGTATACCCGCAACCCGAGCTTGCTCCATCTCGTGAAGATTGGGCCTATCATGAGTTCAATCCAATTGTGAAACATAGGATGGAACTATACGACGATACAGAAGGTACCTTTGAACTCGTAATTCTTGTTGACGAAAGCTCCAAGAATTCCGCTGCTGCTTATCATAACTTGCCAGGCGTCTCTGAGTACCACACTAAAGATTTATTTGTACGACACCCACAAAAACAACAACTATACAAGCACTACGGGCGCAGGGATGACATCATCGTTCTCGCAAATGGAGAAAAGTTCAATCCTATTCCGCTAGAAGTCAATGTATAAAACCATCCTTCGCTGAACGGTTCGTTTGTTATCGGCAATGGGAGACGGCAGGCAGCGCTCCTTGTGGAACCTAAGGAGCCTCTTGAAGAAGCCGGGCGTCGGTCTCTGTTAGAGGAACTCTGGCCCCTGTTAGCAAAGTCCAACGACCTTATCCCTGGACAGGGTCGCATCCAGCAGGGAAGAGTACTGTGTGCCCTTCCCTCAAAACCTTTTACAAGGACCGGCAAGGGAACCATAGTGCGGAAATTGACTGAAGCAGCTTACAAGGAGGAGATCGCTTTATTCTGACACATCGTCGTCGGCAAACATGGCCATTGTTGATTTAAAACCCACAGTCACCTATGAGCTTTCAAACATCGTCGGCTTCGTTCGGAGTATTGTTGCTGCTTCTTTCCCAGCCGCAACCACTATAAATGGGGATGAAGATTTCCTTATGTACGGTATGGAGTCGGAGCAAACTATGGAAATCGTGTCCAGTTTGAAGCGCAACCTCCTAGGCCGCACTGAGAGATCTGTCGACTGGATTTCACCCCGAACAATTTTTCGCGACTCAACTGTGAATAGCCTGTCACAACTACTTCAAGCCCTTCTCAACAATGGTACTATTCACGAAGATGACCTCAAGCTTGCCCGAGCCCGGGTTGTAGATGAAGCAGTGTCAAAGTACTCCGACGGACTGCCGACAAATCCACCACGCTCGGACAAATCGCCGAAAACGGTTTTTACAGTAGCCGTCATAGGCTCCACGGGTTATCTAGGTCTCTATACTGTTGCGTCGCTGATCAAGGATCCGAGCATATCCCGTGTTTTCTGTCCCAATCGCGGAAAGGACGCGCGGGCAAAGCAAGAAGCATCTCTGCTGGAGCTAGATGCGAACATGGAACCACTTCTAGAAAAACTTGTCTTCATGACTGTCAACATCGAACAGCCGTCTCTCGGTTTGTGCCCAGAAGACCTGGAAAGGGTGGTTGGGGAAGTTGATGTCCTCGTTCTCAACTCGTGGAAATCTAACTTTTTTCTCCCCCTTCGGCATTTCAATTCCTTCTTGAATGCCACTCGAGAGCTCATCTTTCTAGCAGCCTCTAGTTCTCGCCAGATGCGTATCGTATTTGTAAGTTCATTAGCTTCAGTCGGAAACATGGCGCGCAGAGCCACGGTGCCAGAGGCTCTTGTGCAAGACCCCCTTGCGGCGTTCAATAACGGCTACGGGCAATCCAAGTTAGCAGCTGAAAGGATTCTCGCCGCTGGCTACGATCAGAGTGGCGTCCCCGTGTCTATTGTCCGCGTGACTCAAATCAGAGGCCCTACTCAAGCTTATACTGGCAAGTGGGCTGATCAGGGCTGGATTTCGGCCATTGCTAAAACAGCAAAAACTATCAAATCAATCCCAATCAACGGTCCGCTGGTTGATTGGTTACCCGTTAATACGGTTGCTAACATGTTGCACACGTTCATTACGAGCCAAGACAATACGGGGCTTAATTTTTACAATGCTCGCCACCCACAACCGCGATCATAGGATCTATTTGCTAAGGTGTTGCGAGAATCTCTTGACGTTCATGATACACTGGATATGCGGCTGTGGTTCAAGCAGCTCCGAGAAATCCGGAGGGATAGCCCCAGTGACCGGACTGACTTACCAGCATTGACCCTGCTGGATTATTATGAGGAGGAGTACAGTGGCACGGAAATTCCTATCTATGATACTAGTTTGGCTTTGAAAGAGTCCCAAATTGAAGTTCCCACCTTGGATAAGAGGATTCTGAAGATTTGGCTAGATGGGTAGACTCTATAAAGTACTAAGAAACAGGATCTTTCGAGTCTATTAGCAAAAAGCACTGTCGCTATCGCAAATTACTCTGACGTATTAATGCGAAGAATTCATAAATAAGTGGCGTTATATTGGCCGGGGCCGATAGATCAGTGTTTTTATTGCCCGAGCATATTCCAAATCAACCCAGACCTGCCTAAATCATTTTCTTATAAAAAAATACAACAACAATAAAAACAACTATCTAACTATCTACTAGTATAGGGGAGGCGAGTGAGAAAATCTCGAGTCAAAAACGTGTTGCCTGCAGATCTACTTTTTAATTTCAAGCTAGATTATACCGTCGCCAAATATTAAGCACCGGGTTTAGATTACTCCTTCCTCGCAAAAAGAGCAAGAATAGCCTTGTTCTCACATGCAGCAGCAACGTCGAGAGGAGTTTGCTTATTCTCGTCTTCCGTCATGGGGTCAAGTCCCATCTGCATGAGTTCCTGAAACCTAACGGCCTCTCCCCTCGCTGCTACATGTAGCAATCCGCGACCAGCGTTGTCCCGAGTCCCGAAATCCGCCCCAGAAGCTTTCCATAACGCCTTCTGTTCGAGATCATTCCGAAGGCCGTCGGGGTCTTCAGGGCTAGGAATACGATGCCAGAACTTTGAAGAAAATAGTGGCGTTTCCCCGCGGATATTCCGCCCGTTGATGGCGCAGCCGCGACGGAGCAAGTCCATGAATAGCTCACGAACTTCGTCGGTGTATACCCTGCAGGAGATGATGTGCAGACTAGAGTTACCCTCGCCGTCAGTAAGAAGCGGATCGGCGCCTGCCTTAAGTAACAGCGCCACAATTTCTATGTTCTCACGTGTTAGGGCGACGAGTTGAAGTGCGAGATGAAAGGGCGTCCTCCCCAACTTGTCTTTTTGGTTTATGAGCGTTGGGTACGTGGATGCCATGTACGACAGTGAATCACGAAATTGAGGTTTGTGAAACGAATGCCATACAACGCCTTCAAAAATCTTATGCAAGGCGTTCCGGCCTTGGTTGTCACTCGCTAGCGGGTCCGCACCCCTCGATAGAAGGTATCTTAGGATGGATTGGCTGGCTGTGGACGAATTTTCAACGCTGGGAGGTGGGATTTCTATCAAGGCGTCCGGACCATTTCTGCTGTTGCATGCTGAGAGGAGCAGTGTTACCCCTTGCGGGTCACGTCGATCGACGTCGAGATCGGCCAACTTGAGAAACAGTTCCACTGAAATGCTATCCTTGATGAGGTCATGCAGTATACAAGATTCCACATACCCTTTCGGTACATGTGGTTTATCATGGGGTGAAACCGAAAAATATGAAACAGTGATTTTCAAGTCTTTCGAGTCCTCGGGGTTCCGGTAAAATATCTGGGGTTGGAAGAACGTAGCAAAAGGGTCAGCCCCGTGTGCCAACAGCGTCTCAACCATCTTGCCTCGAGCGATTTCTAAGGCTTTCCTTGCGGCAAAATGTACTGCGAGGGGCCGTCCTTCGGAAATAAGAGGACTTTCGACATTGGGAAGGGGGATGTTCGGGTCTACACCAGCTGATAGAAGCGCCTCAAGAACCTCAAGATTACTCTCATCAATCGCTGAGCGAAGGGCGTAAGCGTCAGCCTTGGCGCCTTTATCAAGCAAAAGTCGAACAAGCGTCGCGTCTCGTCCAGCATAGGCAAGACAGTTTCTCCCTTGAGCGTCAACTGCATTGACATCGGCACCAGCCTTGACCAAAGCTCGCACGACATCTTCACAAAAGAATCCGCAGTTTGCCCTATAGTTTGCACTCAATGCGACATGTAACGGCGTTTGGCCATCGTGATTTCTGACGTTCAGATCTGCCGACTGCTCAATAAAGTAGGGAACCGCGAGTGCGGCGTGCCACCACTGCTCACCCTTTGCCACCGAGAGTAGTGGACTATCCGTGACATTTCCATATTCTGCACTATGCAACTTATCCACATCAACACCGCAGTCCTCCACCAGAAACTGGACCATTTCCATATTCGGCAACACTCGGCGGACAGCTGTAAGAAGATACGACGCATCCTTGAGACGATCGGAGTTCTTATCACTCTCAAAAGTAGCGTTAGATTGAGAGCTGCACATTGGGGCTTGTTGGATCTCTTCTTTGTCGGATCCCTTCAAGTCGGCATTTAAATCACGAATGACACCCTTCGCCACGGAGGTAAGTCCTAAGCTCACAAGGACCTCGAAATTATCGGTCACGGATCGTGAGCCTTTTTGGAAGAAATTTGCTCCTACTCGAGATAGCTCTCTCACCATGTCATATTCACGCCTCAGCATGAAAGATTGAAACAATTCTTCGTTGGCTTCTCCCTTCTTAAAATCTTCGAAATCAGCTAGAGACTGACGAGCAGCTTCTTGAACATGGCGTCTTTGGTGCATCGCATAGCCATTTGGCCTGGTGGATTGCTGCCCGTCGGCCTGTTTACACCCATCCTGGAGTGATACGGCTGTTGTTAGGCATCCAATAGTGTAGTCCCTACGATCTTTGAAGGCTTTATTGATGAGGTGGTTGTGGTACCATTGGTTCACCTCCCAGCTTGGATCGAGCTGCACATTCTTGTCGAATAGCATTTCCAGGATTTCGTCGATTCTAGCTGTCCGATTATCCAGCTCGGACAGGTTTCGTTCACAAATGGAAGGGCGAGAATTGTCCACTAACAACAGTCCCCCGGTATCGAGATCTTCACTAGGCTGATGATCTCTATCCCACAAGGATTGCTCCTGTTCGAAGCCAAGACAAGCTTCAAAAAGACCGCCAACATTCACGTTGGCATTAGCCCGTTGTAAAAGCGCAACAGTTTCAGGTCTCCCGGAGCGACACGCATAGTTTAAGGGCGTCCATCCCAATTCGCGACCCCAGCCATATGCGAACGTGTCTTTGGCATCTATCACCCCGGGTGACAAGTGGAGTGTCTCATCACGGTACCAGCTTCCTCTGGGTATAATTGCGGTAGTATTCTCAACCACGTCTCCTACAGGCAGATCCACGATAATCTGGCGCCTATAAAGCGCATCGAGAAGGATTCCAACAATGTTGCTTTCCCTAGATTGGGCAGCAAGATGCAAAGGCGTTCGGCCTTCCATCGTGGCCCTTGTGGGGTCTGCCCCAGCATCTATCAACTTTTGAGTGTATATTCCTGAAGTCGTGGAAGCAAGATGCAGCGGTGTGATTCCAGCATTGTCAGCAACATCCACAGTCATCGACCCTGAAGTTTTTGTCTTCGAAATAATAAGGTCAATCGGGAGCATCGTTAAAGAATCGAGCCGTGCTTTCGAAGAGCATAGAATGTGTAAAGGCGTACGACCCATATAGTTTCTTTGGCTTAGATCCAAACCTAACGATAAAAGTTGCTTCCATAAACTAAGCATGGCTTCGTATCTGCGGCCGCCGTGATTCAAGGAGCATATGGCTAGCTCGTGGAGGAGGTTGTTACCATAATTGTCGACCGCGCCAGAGTCCAGTCCACGCGCCAACAATAGCTCAAGACAGCTTCCTCTTTGATCTCCATAATAGCCAGGCCATGTTTTGATCGCTTCGTGGAGCAGAGTACGGCCTCGAAAGTCGCGTACGCCTAATGAAGCGCCTTTTTCAATAAGAAGCTTGAGGAACGTTGGCGTGGCTTGGTTGGATTGATCTTGGATTGCCCGGAATAAGATGGTCGCGCCTCTCTTATCCTGGCCGTTCAGATCAACACCAGCAGCCAGCAGCAAGTCCAGTATCTGATCAACGGCCGCGAGATCGTGCCGAATACTGTGCCACGGTAGATCGCCCGATGAGTTCCTACAGTTGGGATTTGCGCCCATGGCTAGCAGCTGTTGAAGAGTCGTCGTCCTATCCCTAAAACCAGATCTCAGGAGATAGTGTATGGCGTTGTTACCGTTCTTATCGACAACCGAGCAATCAGGACCAAATTCTAAGAATCGATGTAAATGTGTCGGATCAAGATCGACGTCTTCCAGGCGGGAAAGAAGTGGTGTTTTCCCTTTCTTGTCTCTTTTGTTGATATCCGCGTCGCCGGAGGTAATCAGGAGGCACATAACTTCAGCATTCCTAACTTTGTGCAAGGGCGTGGCACCATCGGAAGATGCTACGTTGGCGTCAACACCAGAATCGAGAAGGAGTCGCGTCAGGATAAGACTATCTACTGCCCAGTGTAGAGCATTCGAGCCGTCTTCTTCACGCTCATGAATATTAGCTCCTGCACCTACGAGCAGTGAGAAGATAGTCTGTAGGCTATCGTAATCTGCATTGTGCCCCCTAGTAGTCCTGCAGAGCCGGTGAAGTGGACTATAATGGACATCAGAGTCCGGCACGAGAATGAATAGTGAGTGAATCTCTGTGCCCCGGGGTGGGATATTAGGGTCAGCACCGGCCTCTAGAAGAGCCAAAACAGTATCCTCGCTCCTAGAACTACATGCTAGGGCCAGCGGGCTTGCCCCATGGTCTTTTGCATTAACATCGGCATTTGGATGCTGCAGAATTCTTCGAACAATTGCAGATCGGCCACTCTCAGCTGCCCATACCAAGGCGCAGCGAACAATATGGGGGGCTGAAATGAAAGACAGAAAAACGTCAACAGTCTCAAGATGGCCATACTTGCATGCGTACTGATATTGATAGATATTAGTTTAGACGAAATACCACGAAAAGTGAGGCGTCATACCATTAGAGGGGTGTCTCCTAAGGAGCTGGGCGAATTTCCACACCATCTGTCGGGGGAATCTCGGGTCTTCTTCGTCATAGGGCTCACACCGAATTCCATGAGTATCTTTACAACATCGGCGTGGTTTGCGCTGGCAGCCTTATGAAGCGGCTTGTAACCATTGTAGCTGTCGTCTTGGTTTGGATTGGCCCCTGCTTGTGCAAGCAAACGTACTATGCCGGCGTGGCCAAACGATGCAGCCCACCACAGTGGCGTCCGTCCCGTTTCGTCCGGGGAGTCGACATCGATATTACCCTGTTTCAACAGCTCCTGTACGTAATGCTCAAGGCCGAGCCTTGATGCTACATGTAGCTGATTCAACCCATCGAGATTGTGCCCGCGCCAGGGCCAACTCATGAATAATAAGGCGTTTAGTCGTTCGTCACTATCGAAGAATTGTTGCAGAGCCTTGTTTACCTGCTCCTGGTTATATCCAGCAAGCGCAGACTTGGTTACATGGACATGCCAGTTCGAGGCTGCATACTCAAAGAAAGGATATTTTAGTCGCAGTTCTGTCTCCTCAGGTGGGATTCTATAGCGTTCTGTTAAAAGGTAGAGCTCATCTGTTTCCTGACTTTTAGGCTCAACGTGGGACAAGCATCCGGATTCTAAGTAGGATAAGCATACCAGCGCCAGAGTGTTGTGTGTAGGTCCAGGTTCCAGGATAGGGTAATCCGCGTGGGTATCTAGCCGGGTAGCACCAGTAAGATACTCGGTGAATGAATGATGAACAACACTGACTGTCTCGTCCGGTAAGATCTCCAACAGCGGTCCACATGCAATCCTGACCATGTCCTTCGTGCCTTTTAAGTCCCTTGTGGTCCGTGACAGGGATGTAAGCTCAAGCATCTCAGCAACCTCGAGGAGTCGGAGAGGGCGAGAGGCATGGGTGGCACATTGGAGAATCAGCCTCTGTAGGTCAGGAGGAATTTCAGATCTGAGAGAATGAACTCTTAATAACTCTGTGTACATATTATTAAGATCTTGAGGAAGTGTTTTCAAAACGTCGCGAATGTCAGCACCTGGTTTGAGAAAGGCATCCATTGCTAGCTTTGCGTATAGGAATAACCCATTCGCTCGTCCAGGGACTGCGTCTAGAATCAATTTTCGATCAGAGGCGGTAATCGTTGTAGCACTAAGCTTTTGCTGCACGAAAGTGAAAATATCCTTATCAACAACAGTCTCATCTAGACGAATCTGAAGTATTTTCGTCTTGCGAAGCACAGCTTCGAGTCTCGCGACCGGGCGACTGGTCATGAGAACTTTAACCTTCTCTGGCTTCCACGAACCTAACTCCGCCAGGGTTCGGAGGAAGTCATTATGGCCTTGGTCCATTTCACTTTCCAAATACAAGAGTGAGTATTGATATCAATAACAAAGAGTCCTAGCTGGATCCCGCAAAGGGGCGGAGGAGTACAAGGAATTTCAGGAATACACACTCAAGAGCGTCAACAACGCAGTAGGCCTTATTTGGCAGCCCGTCCAAAGCGAAGCGTAAGTCCTCCCAGAGGTCGTCCATTGATAGGCTGTCAAGCGGTCGGCGCGCTTTTACATACTCCTTCAAGCAACGTTGGAGGGGGGGGCTGTATATGAGTACTTGGTCAAGCCAGTCCCGCAATAGTGCTGTGGCCATGTTAGCAGTGAAACACATTCGCATTGTTTTCCCGGATAACATACCAGTAGGTTCATGGTTGGCATCGATAATCTGACGAAAGAAGAAATAGAGAACTGGCGTGCCCGATTGTTGCGTGGCGAGGTCGTGAATCAGCTGGGCAGCGATAACTGATTTCCCCGACCCGGGAATGCCCTTCACCCACAAGGTGCCTAGATGTGGGCTTTGAAGCCATTCACGATACGTAGTACTCGATGTGAGCCATATGCCGGTCCCAGTGGCATGTGAGGCCAGGTGTTTTCGATACTCACCGAAGCGATCCTCATACAAGGTGGGCTGCAGCCATTGACGAATACTGATGATGGTCTCTGGGGACTCGGGTAGAATGTGGGTTGGGTTATAGTTGCTAATATCATCTCTGTCAATAAGCACCGCATCACTCCCGGTGCCTGAGGTATCAGAAGACATGCTTAGATAACGCAGCTGTCAACACAGGGCAAGAGAACAGTTCTTGGTAAAGTCGCAGGTCGAGAGGGGAACAAAGAAAAGGAAGACATAAAGATCGCGATGCCACAGGTATATCGATCTCTTCAGGTAATGTCATCAGTTTGTGCTGTTGCTGATTGGTGGACCCGGTGATTGCTGCCTATCTCAGCTGAATTCCTTCTACGCCGCACGACTGCAGGGCTGTATCTTAAGTCACCTTAAAAAGTAGCTATGGCTTGGCAAGATTGGAATGATTATTACCTAACCATCTGTACTAAATATAGCTCTCAAACGAAGTGAAGGACAGAAAACTACTTTTTAACAATGCCAGAACCCTGATGCTATCTGGCTATACAACGGGACGCTGTTTGTCCCTTGTGACAAAATCTGCACCAACACGGACTTACTCTACCGTTGTCTTATACAACGAAGCCATCGTATGCAGGCTAAAAAAAGTCCAATCCCGCCCAGCTAATCCCACGGCTTGGTGACCGCCTGAATGGAGAGCCGATTAGGTTTTTACGAGATTAAACCCTTAGCCTCCCTGCCCTGGGGCATCGGCAAGGGCCTCAGGGCCGTTATTTTGGGAGGAGAGGAGTTCAACGCTGTCGCCATACTAAGAAAAACTGATAGTAGAGATCAACGCGCGTTCTGAGCCTTCGTGATAACCATGTCGCTATTTTGAAGCAAAAATAGGTACATGGTTGAGCCACAATCCCTGCTCGAATTCTTACTTACTAGAAAGTGTGATCTTGGACAGAGCTGGGCTTCCAACAAACAGCGCCGTGGCTTGGGGACGATAGCATTGATGGGCTTAGGTCCCGTAGAATCTAACAAGTACAGTACGTAAATTCGACGGATATAAGCCCCTAAATCCGGCCACGTTCATCTAGCCTTGATGAGAAGAGGGGGGATATGTCACACAAAGTCGAGATCGCAGGTTGCCGGCCGCGTCGCATGTCTCTACTCGCTCAAGCTAGGACATATGCAGTTATGATCAGTCTCTGCTTTTCGAGGTGAATCCATGTTGGTTGTGAGTGGGCTTAGTAGAGGACTTATGTTCCCAAACATCATTTTGTGTTCTTGCTAGCGCACACAGTAATCCAAGATGTGCACATTACCAAGCATCATGGGTATCTATGACCGATGAATCTATCGGCGATATGATGTTCGCAATCTCTATCACCGATTTCTCGTGACTGACGACGCCTATAAAGGAGTGGAAGGAGACATGGCCGTCATGTTATCATGGCATAATAACCCAGATCGTTGTGTATACTTACTGAGAGAATCAGAATTCAAGCTTGAAAAATGGATATGTCAGCTTTATTCAGAGTTGATGGCATGGTCGCTGCCATAACCGGCGGTGGTACCGGTACGTTTGTTCGAATCACCCGACCCCGGCACAAATTCTGATAGTCAAGCGCAGGAATCGGATTCATGATGGCCAAAGCCCTTGCGGGCGGTGGTGCGAGAGTCTACATACTAGGACGACGAGCAAGCGCCCTCGAAGCAGCTGCGGTAAGTCATTCTCGATCCCCGTTTTATTGTGTAATGAGAAATTCGCACCATCGTTCTGGGATTCCAGTTATACCTCACAGGCCTTTCATACTTGCAAACCACTTCCGAGTCGCACTTTAGACAACGGCGACTGACTCATAATGCTACAGTCATCTCACCCAAACATTGTACCTCTAGTATGCGACGTCTCTTCCAAAGAGTCGCTGCAAAGCGCCGTCGACCGCCTCGCCAGCGAAGTGGGATACGTGAATCTCGTGGTCGCTAACTCGGGCATCATTGGGCCGTATAAGTCCTACGACAGTTCTCTGAGCATCCGAGAGCTGCGCAAGAACCTGTTCGACGATGTGAGCATGGAGGGATTCACCGAGACGATGCACGTCAACACCACCGGGGCGTTCTTCACCATCCTCGCCTTCTTAGAGCTACTGGACGCCGGCAACAAGAACGCGTTGAAAGGCGGCTTCGGAAGACCTCTGAAAGAAGGAAGCAAGGTCCCCCTGGTGCAGAGCCAGGTCATCGTCACAGGGAGTGTCGGTGCGTACAGTCGCGAGAAGGCCACGACGCCCGCCTACAGTGCCAGCAAGTCAGCCATCACCCACCTTGCGCAGCATGCGGCGACAAATTTGGCACCGTATCAGATCCGGGTGAATACGCTGGCGCCTGGGTGTAAGCGACTCCTAACCCTCCCCCCCCCCCCCGGGAACAAGAAGACAGAAAGCTCGCATACTTTCCCCGATCTTGATTTTGCATTGATCGACCTCAACTCACCTTGTATTCAACCGCTCGTTGAAGAAGCATCGCTAACTTATAGGTAGTTTTCATGTCCGAGATGGCCGAGTCTATTATATCGTCACGGGACCCAGAAACAGAAGGCATCGATCATCCTGGCTTCATGCCTGCGAGGCGGTTCGGCACGGAGGAAGAGGTTACCGGCACGATTCTGTATCTAGCGAGCAAGGCCGGGGCGTACTGCAACGGTTCAATCTTCAACTTTGATGGCGGAAGGCTTGCTGTTATCCCGTCCACCTATTAAAGAGCATGTATGGATATGTGCGCAGACTAGCAGGGAATGCCGTGTCGTTAAGATACCTCGGAGTAATAAGCTACTGATTAGTCTAGTAGTCTCAAAGAATTGGGGTGAAATGGGGACGTCAAACTGGCGCTCTGTTCCGTATCTCGACATCTCTTTTTCGAGCACAAATGAAACCGCCTGTAGGATGTTACGCGGCTACTTAATTCACTCGAATAACTCGCCCTGGACTTGGTATGTGTAGTCAACATTCTATCTACTCCATGGTAGTGTGTCTAACAACTAGCGTCGGAGTAACTACTGCTGGGTTTTGTGGTTAGATCGCGCTAAGACAGCGGCTGAGTCTTTTTACGATTAGAACTGCTCGACGATACACGTAGTAACAAGGATTTATAGACAGAACTCATCATTTCCCAGAGTGGGCTTTCAGCTCGGTGCTTATTGCAGTTATAAATGAGCAAGTCCTTTCAGTCATCACGGTATTTACTATATAGGTTCCAAACACTCAAAACACAACAGTGACTGCCTCTATGGCACAGGGGTAATGCGTGTCACTCGTACAGTAATACACTTGCGGTGTTATGACAAGATCCGCGGTTCGATTCCGCGTGGAGGCAACTTTTTACCCTTCCTTGCTGGAGACTTGTCTGTCCTTTTTCTACTTTTTGTCCAAGACAAGAATGAATGTTATGAAGAATTTAAACATTCAAACCTTTTTTTTTAATAAAAAACCCGGACCGGGACCGTATTGCATTCCTCGGAGGTCTTTTTCTTGTTTCCGTCTTTTCTCCCTTAACCTATTAATCCTCGTCTGTCGGAACATGTATATTCATTCGCCCGTTGCCGGCGCACATTACCCGCTGATAAGTCAAATGTATTTGTTAACTTGAGCCTCGGTCCATTTCCAAAAATCTTTTGCTGTGCCATCACCACCCTCTTCTGGTCTCTTTCCTGCCCTCGCCATCTCTGGCGGTGGGTTCCATAGCTGACCCCAGGGGGCGACTGCTTTATTGTTAGTGTAACGTTCCCTGTTCACGTGTCAAGGATAGAACGTACCATATGATCCTGACTTTTCGAGTGTGATCTCGGGAGAGAACGCGGCAAACAAGCACGTGTAAGCACCGTATAAAGGGGGATATAGGAGAGTCATTCGCAGAAGTGACCTCACTACAGATAGTTGCTCGCGCCACAATTCTGAGTCGAGCGCGCCGGGGTTCAACGGCACGGATACGACGCCATCTGCCTTGTACCGGGTCGCGTATTCGGTTGCGTGCAGATAGTTCCCAAGCTTCGAAGAGAAGTATTTCCCCATTTGAGTTAGTGTTTCGGCGTTCTCGACGGTTTGTGAGAAGTTCTTTGTGCTGTACGACTCGGCAGCTGATGATGAAACCCAAACGACACGAACGCTGTCAGGGGGCGAGGTCTTGGCGGTCGAGACGATTGTCGGCGTTAGGAGCTTGGTGAGAGCAAAGTTCCCTACGCAATTCACCCCGATCTCGAGTCCGTACCCCTGTTTCGTCTTGGCGCTGCTCTGGGGAAATGCGACGCCGGCATTGTTGAAAAGGAGATGCAACTGGGACTCCCTGCGATGAAATTCATCCACGGTGGGTTTGATGGTGAGCAGATCAGCGAGATCAAGATGTATATATATCAACTCCCCGCTTGAGTTAGGCACAGCAGCTTTGATGCTGTCTATGGCCTGCTTGGTCTTCTCCTCGGACCGTGCCAGCATATACACCTTGGCGTTCTTAGAATAGAGGATCTGGGCAATCTCTTTACCCAAACCAACATTCGAGCCAGTGACAATAGTGACCTAGAATAGCCGTCAGCATCTTCATCTACAATTGCACCATCATGCCATGAGTTTAAACAAGAGTCACACGTATCGGGGGATTAAGGAAGAATTACTTTGCCCTGTAAGTTCGGTACGTCTTTCTCAACTAAGCGGGGTTTTGATGGGAGAAGGAATTGGTACGCGACGCTGTATATGCTCGACATACTGATTATAGCAGTCGTGCTAAGTGCAAGGGTACGACAACAAGCTTGTGCACACTGATGTGCTTCTATTTATTGAAAGTGATACCTTGGAGAAGACGGATATTGAGGTTCTGGAAAAATGAATGGACGCATCACAGGAGAACATACAGTAATTCACTACATATCTTCACGACGCGGAATGCTATCTTATACTGAGTGACGACCTCCGTTCAAGCGAGGGCACGGATCCCGTCCTGCTGCAGGTGAATGTCGGTATAACATCCCCTTAGGGTTTAGACGATCACCAATCCATCCTTGGCTGTGATATGTCGACTATATTATTTCTTCACCGACCTTCTATACGGAATTGGATTTATGATCCTACAAAGTCACGATGCCACTCAAGAGTTCACCGTCAACCTAACCATGAGCTCTGTTAGCGAATGTGGGAGAATGACGTGGGAAAGGTACTAACCCATATGGAGCTTAATGGAATGGAGTGTCTGTCAACGGCTCGGCAGTGTGCAGATGGTGGAGCGTACTGCACATGCACAGAAGCCTATTTGAGCAATAGAACCGTCGTCTTCCCAGCCCATCGGTAATCGTCGTAGACCAAAACATGTAGGGGTTGGTGGCATCCAGACTTTGTAAAGTAGTGGTTCAACCTATTTAGGTTAGTATATATGAAACGCAAGACAGTTATCACCAACTAAGGCCTTACTTACATATATGTTTTGCAGACGGACAGTATACCACATTTTCGGGTTAGCCATGCAGTCTAGATCAATGTCAGCACCAATGTAGCAGGGGTAAGTATTGGCACGAGACGAACTGCACATCAATTATATCCATTATTTCTACAACATCAATATCCACCTCGCTAGAACCACAAGGGCGATTACGGCAGTTCCCGTCGGTGTGGGGGAGACTCGGAAGACCACCGTATAAGAGGTGATGGCTGAAAAATTGGGGATTTATCCTCAACGATGGTAGTGATCCCAAAAACAAGGTGTCTTTTTTTTTCTTAAAATAAATCAACCAACACCCTCAACACCTTCACACCGCTCCCTCTCAGGGGCAACTTCTCAATAGTCGCAAGTTGGGCAGTACGTCATCGAGTCTTCCGTCTTAGGATAAACGTCTTGTCCGTACGTATCATTAAGCGAGACACTGCCCACTACATTTCCCGACTCTAGGCGAATCCAAGTGTCCGCCTCGAATTTCGAGAGACCTTCCTTTGATACCAAAACCTGACGAGATCCTCTCTCCCAGTTGCCATAGCCACCATAACCTGTATGCTGTCCGAAACACAGAGTTATGTTGTTTGCTGGTGTCACATCCATGTCAGGTAACAGCCTATCCCATTTATAGCACCATGTGTCGCCGTGATCATGGCCCGAAAACAAGGCCATCATGCCCTCGGTATGAGATACAGCTTGCATGAATTCCCTATCCTGGGCACCATAGGTGCAAGTCCCGTTATTGGTACCGTCACGACACCACCCTTGAGCTTGCGGAGCCAGTGGCACGTCATCGTTGATCCCCGGTTCCCTGTTCGGATCTACACCAGCCTCTTGCAGGGCATAAGACGCAAACGGGGGGATATGAACGAAGCCAAGTGAGGGGATTGTCCGACCATACTTCTTCGTGAGACTACTGCTCGTCTGCAGGAACCAATCCACGACGCTGGTATCAACCCAGTCCGGTTGTCCTACCCTGTCACCTGAGGCATCTTTTTGCTGATACTTGAACCCACCTCTGCTGTCGAAAAACCAGAGGAGCAACTGTGGAAAGCATGTGATTTCATTTACACAGCCGTTGTCGTAGACTGGAAGATAGTAGTTCGACACGCCGGCGTCTGGTGTCAACACCATGCGGGATGTTCTACTATTCTTCCAGAGTCTTTCACGTTCGAGGATCGTGGCGCCGGAAATATTATAATCGTAATCGTGATTTCCATACGTGGATGCCCAGGTCAAGTTGCGAGTGACGAGCGGATTGACAATTTGATCAACGTACACGGTACTATTCTCCAAGAATCCGTTTTCACCTGTGATAAGATCGCCATTCAATACGACGAGGCCGGGCGACTCCTTATCGAGGATTTTATTGATGACTTTGACTGAATTAATATCCTGCTGTGGGCCCCATTGATCCCAAGCATCTGGTTGCGGTTAGCACGTTGGGCGGTTGCGGGTGATGGAGCATGCTGAGGGAAACATACTTTCACCGAAGTGCAGGTCTTCGAAAATAGCGAGTTGAAAGGTTCCGTCAGCCCGGAAAGTGAGAGGAGCGAAAGCATTTGACTGGTTGCTGGCCAGGATTTTGTTAGCCAACGGTGACGCCTCGAGCGGCACAGCCAAGAACGCTGCAGCGCTAAAAAGCACTACAGGAAGCACAGACATCTTGAGCTTTCCGCGTACCTTGACACGATATTTTCCGGGCTCGCAATACTCCCGGACGACACATGGCCTATATGTATTTGTGCCATCGACTTAAATCCCTAACTGGATTTGACTTGACATGATGAATTGGAGGGTCGACACCAAGCTGCATACAGTCATTTGAAGTATGAAAGCGATCGAGGCCGGGCCATGCATTGCTTCCCGTGTGGACGAGTCGGGTTTCCGCCCCTGTAGTGATGGTTAGAACTCTGCATGTTATTGGTTCTTCCGTGTCAATACCCCTGGCGAACTACTTGGCACGTTCCCACCTTCGAGCAGCAACGTGCCTGAGTTGACGTTGCAATATCGCAGTCACGTCGAACTGATAATCTAGTTTTCTCCGAACACGTGTGGGCTAAAAAGGAGACGGGGGTTTTTATACTCAAGACATCAAGTCATCCTTCCTGAACTCGTGCTCGGAACTGATAACGCTTTTGTGGATGCTCTATCTAGCTTCGAGTTTTCTGATTATGTAGGCTGAAGAGGGTCCGGCTGGTTGCAGCGTTAAGTCTATAATAGTTGTGACTCTGATCCATTCCATTTAATGATCCATCATGCAATTAGCAAACCCAATTCTCAGCAGAGTCCTTGGGATACCCATACATGATTGCTGTGTTGAGTCGTCGCGTTCGCGCCGTCCTAGCCCGAGGTAAACCTTTAGCTACGGTATTCAACTAATACGAAAATTACACAGAGTTGTTTTAAGTTTTATATTCGACGGCTTTTCCTAAGCCCTAGGGTGGAAGCTAGTGCGAATAGGAAGTGCGCCTGTAGCGAATGGCCGCTCTAAGGCTCTTAGCGGGTGTTCGCTACAAATCTGAAGAGTAGGCCGGCTACTGATAGGTATGATTCTTGCCCCTACAACAGTACTATCTCTATCTATACTTTACTTCACCGAGTATTCGGTGTTAGAGGCTAATTAGTCTACCGACTCGACCATAGACACAAGTCGACTTCATCAATTTTGACGAGAAACATACACATTTGTGAGCATACCAAGCACATGTGAGTATTAAAACCTATTAGTGGCTTTCGCAACTAGCCTGCGGTCCTTTGAGGGCTACCCATCCTCTTTTCAAGGTCAACAGACAGAATTGTGAATGATTAGCTATCAGTTTCCAAGAACATTTAGCTCCATGAAGTGGGATTTTAGCGTACTGGCTACGACGAGGGGACATGAGATTATAAATAGGACTGGGTAAGGCTACTCGGCATGGGTGCAACTAGTTCTAATCGGCGAATTTCTTGAAACTGTATACCATAAATGAATGCGCGAAGTACGAGATGCGATTGATCTATCTCGATAAGTTCTTATCTCTCTAGGGCCACGGCGTTTGGGCGCTTCGAACAACAGGACAGCGGGGTTCTTGGCAAGGCATTTGGTGTAGGGGGACTCAGCCCTGTGTCTACGTGGGCAACGAGAAGCAGAATGTCACGCCTACCATCGTCCCTAGATTTCGATAGTTGTTATCCCATGTTCTCGCGATGTGGTGCTTCGAACAGTGGGTCAATGAATAGCGTCGGAAAGAGGCGTGTCTGTACATGGTTCTAGACTACGCCACGTACGGTTGAGTCTTGGGGTACTAGCATTCAACCCATCCTACAGAATTCTATACGTCTGTCATTTATCGCGCAAAGCCGTATACGGGCCTTGGCTCTGCATACAGTTGAGCTTTATTTAACCGATGTCAATGGTAGCCGTTGAGTTCGTGATCCGACAGGCAGATCGAAGCTTGGTACGAATCCTACCAGATAATGCAGTGTCACGCTATCCAACGTTTCTAGAATCACAGCTTCTAGCTTTGTCGGATGTTTGACTTATATAAAACCATGGTACTGCTTCCGGTCTCTAGCTAGTACCTCACATGGTGCTCTAACAATACCGTGGACAGAGTAGACTTGTCTATCTACAGGCTGTGTTATAGTTCATCGTATCCGCTCAACCCTCACCGAATCTTACTCCACTTCAATATGCGACTTCGTCAATACCTCCATGTACTAGGGATGGCGCTCCCGCTCTTTGCATTAGCCGCGTTTGGAGAACTCCCTCCTTGGCGAGTAATCGGTCTTGAAACGTGGCAACCCTCAGGACGGCCCGGTAGCAGCTCCGACTGGTACATCCACGTGAATATCACGAATCCAGATCCCACACAGAGTGATCCGGGCCATAATATGACGCTGGGCAAGGTATATTGCCAGATAGTATGGCTCTACCCTAATGCCCCTTACAACCAGATCAAGGAGTGCGAGATTGTGGATACAATTGGCCCGACTCCCTGGGCCTGGACGGTTGAGCTTCTCGAAGCGGACGATACCGACCCATATCCCATCACGAATTTTGACCTGCGTTGGAGAGCGGCATCCATGTCATCGGCTTCTGCAGAGGAAGATGTGCAGATCTGGACAGGTGCCGGCCAGTTCGAGATCGGAAAGAACATGCAGGGAAGTTGTGCTGCTAGTGGGTTCTGTAAGTGGTGGCTGAGAGCGGCAAGCACCCCTGTTTTAATCGACATTGTCTCTGTATCATGCCGGGGCACAGTCGACGAGGCTTTGCATGGTATAAATTGTAACTAGGAGGCCAAGCAACGTGTTCATCTTAACGCCTAAACTCCAGTCTGTGGATCATACAGATGTCAATTCGTTTCACGTCGATGACTTGCCAACTGACCTTGATCTAAGCGAGGGAGAAATTTGCACAGTGAAGGGGTTTTTTTTCTACGAAAACAGAGATTGAAGAGATGTGCATCTTGTCTTTTATTTGTCACCAACTCTTATCTGGCCCAGGATCGCCGACGTCTGACGTTTCTTGTTACAGTTGTGCCCCTGGCGCTTAGCATCCACTCAGTAATATCTGCCGCGAGTTGAGACGATCACAGTGTCTTGAGAATCTGCATCATGCTTTAAGACGTAGTGAAGTGTATTATTCAAACTTTTCTAATATGCGTTGGGTATATGCGTTAGTTCTGACAAGTACAGCCGCCGGGCCCCCCCCGCCACCAACATGTGCTGTGCCAAATACATTCACGCATTGGCTTCAATGCTCACAGAGGCTGATAAACTCCGACTTGTCAGAGAAGTCCACCAGAAGTAGCCCATCTCTGAAGCAAGGTCGTTGGCACGTCGGCCACACTTGCTACGGAGCTGATCCTAAAGAGTACTGTACCTATACGGATGCTCTTTTCAATAATGGGGACGGGATCTCATTCATTACGACAAGGGAAAGCATATTTCACATAGCCAACAGGACAGCCCTTCAAGGCAAAATCGAAGTCCCCAAGACGCAGATTCAGTATCGAGAGGAAGACATACCGGGCAAGGGCCGCGGCTTGGTAGCCACGGAAGCTATTCAAGCAGGCCAATCCCTGATCTCGCGTACCCCGGCTCTGGTGCTCAACGCCGACGCTTTCAAAGATCTGAAGCGAGGCGAGCTAGACAATCTCCTAGCTCGCGCGGCCGACAGCTTACCTTTGATCCACCGAGATGAAGTTCTCGGGCTATCCGCGCACAATGGCGCAAGAAATGAGGAGGAAAAGGTTGGCAAGATATTCAGAACAAACTCCTTTTCGACCGGTCTCCATGACGGGAAGTCGAAATTTCAATCGCTGTTCGCTACTGGTGCGTGCCATTTCTACGTCGCCTGGATTCTTTTCGCTCTCCGTGTTAACCCGTCCTAGTGGCGCGAATCAATCACAGCTGCCGACCGAATTGTGCGTATTTCTTTGATTCTGATACATTCGCTCAGAATGTTGTTGCTGTTCGGGATATACAGCAAGGGGAAGAGCTATCAATAGCATATATCGAGTGAGTCAACCCGAGGCCGTGCCTAGGGCTAATCAGAAGCATTGTTGGCATTAAACTGAACAACGTGGCAGCCCTATTCTCCCACAGGTAGAAAGACGGAAGAGATTGAAGGCATGGGGGTTTGAGTGCTCGTGCGAGCGCTGCAGCGCCAGCGCCACGCAAGCGGCAGAGTCGGACCAGAACGTCATTGAGATCCAGCGCTTGTGGCAAGAAGTCGACAACTACTCCTCTTCCTCGCGTGCAACGCCGGCGATGGCGGAACGCCTGATCTCGTTGTACGAAGAAGAGGGCCTCCAAAGCCGCGTACAGGAAGCATACTATCGCGCAGCGCTCGAATGGATCGGGATTGGAGACGTCGAAAGGGCATCGGAACATGCCAGACTCTGTGTGAAGTATGGCACACTGTTCAAAGGCCCTGGCCGTCCATTCATTGAGAATATGAATCAGCTGCTGGATAATCCGACGGGTCACTCTCATTGGAGGTTCCGGTTGTGATGGTTGCATTTACCTTCGTCTCTTTGCGTTCCGAGATGCTCGGAAATTTCCGACTCCC
The DNA here is from genome assembly GCA_019843955.1 of Xylaria sp. 218_066. Classification (NCBI taxonomy): domain Eukaryota; kingdom Fungi; phylum Ascomycota; class Sordariomycetes; order Xylariales; family Xylariaceae; genus Xylaria; species Xylaria sp. 218_066. Next base: position 11,371 of record JADKYC010000149.1, on the reverse strand, counting down.
TTTTTTTTTTTCTATTCTCAAAACAATGTACATAACCCAAACCCAAACCCAGCTAACTCGTTAGAACATAATACGCGCGGGGTAGCGAACCATTTCGGAAAACCCCACAGCTCTCTTTTCCGCAATGATGACCGCAGACTCGTGACACGATGCAACAGAACTAGCTTGGTAGTATTATGTGAGCCATCCTCTTTGTTAATAAATATGAGACGCTTCATGCACAGTGATGCAAAAAAAACACCAAATCTCGATTGTATTGCAACGCCTTTTCATGGCCACATCTTCCTTCTCCGAAACATGCACTATATGAGGATACTAGTCATTCTCCAGACAGTATACGCAACATGGGGTCCATTATTCAGCTCATGAACCAAAAGCTCACCGGCCAAGCCACGGGGCTACTTATACTTGCTGGCTTACTAAGCCTCGCTCTTTGGCTCATAGGGAATGAGCTTGCTCGGTTGCGTGCGAGGATTCCGGGGTTGAGGGGGCCCAGAGGGTGGCCTATAATAGGCAACTATTTGGACATCACGAGCAATGCGGCAGTTCAGTATGAGACGTGGGGGAAGCACTACGGCGATGTATATCAGGTGCAACTGGGAAGCACCACTGTCGTCATCATCAACAGCCCAGCCGCGGCGAAAACCATATTCCTATCTAATTCGCACGCTGCTAGTTCACGACCGGTAACATATACGTTCCATAAGGTAGGTAGAGCCTCGATAGGATGAATGTCGAAATATTGACGACGCTTCTAGGTTGCCTCTACAACTGCCGGATTGACGATTGGAGCGTCACCTTATGACGATAGCCTTAAGCGGAAAAAGAAGGGAATTGCGGCTGCTCTTAATCGTCCATCAATTCAAACTTACATACCTTATTTTGATCGGGAAACCAGGGCATTTGTTGAAGACCTGATGACCTATGGAAAGGCCGGGACTGTCACCATAGACCCGTTGCCCATGATTCAGCGACTCAGCCTGTCCTTGGTGATGACCATCAATTGGGGCGTTCGCATTCCGTCTATAGACGATCAACTCTTCAAGGAGATTGTCGCCGTGGAAGAAGAGCTCAATAGAACGAGATCGACGGTCGGGAATGCGCAAGACCACATACCTCTACTGCGCCTAAACCCGTTCAACTCCACATCCGTCAAAGCAAGGGTCATGAGAGAACGGCGTGATGAATATCTGGCGCAGCTCAGTAGCGACCTCGCCAAAAAGATGCAGGAAGGCACCAACAAGCCATGCATACAGGCGAGCGTGATAAAGTTCAAGGAGGTGGAGCTTGACGAGACGGAGTTGACTGCCATCAGCTTGTCTGTGCTGGGCGGCGGGTTTGAGACAGTGTCGAACACGATGCAGTGGTCAATCGCGTACTTGGCCCAGCACACTGACATCCAGGACAAGGCGTACGACGAGATATGCAAATTCCAGGGCTCGGACGAACCATTGTGTGATGCTTCGGATGATCAGAAGTGTAACTACATATTAGGTCTCGCCAAGGAAGCTCTAAGGTACTTCAGCGTCATCCCACTAGCTTTACCAAGGGAGACAATCAAGGATATTCATTACGAGGGTGTCCGAATACCCGCGGGAAGCACTATCTACATGAATGCCTGGGCCTGTAATCGCGGTGAGTCCCTACATCTTCCGACCTTACCTCGCAGTATCAAATGGAATTCTAACTGATACTCTCTTAGACCCTGAGTTATTCCCCGATCCAGATCGCTTCGAGCCTGAGCGATGGTCCACAAGACCAGATGCACCGGTCTTCGCATTCGGTCTCGGCTACCGAATGTGTGCGGGACATCTCCTAGCCATGCGCGAATTGTATCTCATCTTCATGCGCTTGCTCAGCAGCTTCCGTATCGAAACTTCCGAGAAGATAGATTGCGATCCCAGCAAGGACATGAAGATACCGACAGACTTAATTATGGCGCCACGATCATACCGAGTCTCATTCAAGCCGCGCAACAGGCAAAGACTAGCTGAGTCGCTCGCCAGCTCAGCTTAACCATCTAAGGGTCCAGAGCAAGAGAAGGATCCAGGGGGGCTAACAGTCTTTACGGTATTGCACTTGCAAGGTCATCGCAGACTCAAAATAACAGCTATAATGTAAATATTCGGACGCGGGGACTGGGAATACCACAATAGTTGCTAGAAATTCCCATTGTCCATCCTCCGCGGCAAGCCGAAGATACTATACTGAAGTCAGATAAATGCCTCCTGTTAGGGTACGTATATAATAGTTGTAAATAGGTCAAGCCCCCGACTTGACCACGCTCTACATTTGGTGATACTGTGTTATAGTGCTGCAGTTCTGTTCCATGACACGTCAGGAAACATGATACTCATTGTCGTATCGCTTTGTCCACCCTGACCAGGAGTGTTCTACATCACTCCGGTAGTATTCCGATAAATCACAAGCTGACGTGCAACCAAGCAACGCTTCGGGGCATAAAGAAAATTATTGGGCTTAACGAGACCCGAATATGTGTGCATATAAAGACGGCCATCTCACCGAAATTAAAGGTCAGCTCGCCACTCCTAGCTAGCACAGGTCCATGAACGCCTCTTGGGAAGCTATCAACTCTCAATTATTGAAACTTATTTATACCCACCTATCTATTACCACCCCGCCGATCAACCTCGAAACACTCACAGACACGGAAAGCCCAAACAGCGATGTGGCCATTCTCCGGCTGGGCCAGCGACGACTGCAGAAACCATAGGTCTAAGCTGTATGCAGCGACCGTTTTAGGGTGTGGGACATGTGACGGCTGCCGCGCCCGCACCGCAAGGGCCGTCGCCCACGCGACTCATCGGCATCGCTACTTTGGGGGCCCTCCCGAGCCTCCTATAGGCCTTTTTGGCGCGATAGAGGACCTAGTTGGGTTGACAAGAGATTCGGAAATCACCCATATTGTTCTAGCAATAGCCTTCCTTTATCTAGTCGAGCGCTTTCTCTTCTAGCTTTCCAAGTCGACGAAACCATCTGTATAGATGTACGACTGGGTGAGGCGTATACTGGGTTGGAGCAGTGGATATGAGTTTGAAGTATATTCGGTTATCGATCGTTTTGGATAGTCGGTAAAGGACTTGAACGGCGATGATCAATATCTGGGACCATGAATTTAGCTATCTCATGATGACCATTTTCCTCTTCTATGTTCGCCTTGCCAGCCTCAGTTTTGGTAACCCCCAGGCAACGCGACTGCCAAGCCATGCAATCAACTCCTAAACTTTGTAGAATCCCCCGTGAACTCGTCGCAACTGGTCGATCTCGTGGACTAAACTTGATGCAGTGATTATTTTAAGAAGAAGACCAAGGCTCGTCTTCCTTCTAAGACGTAGTCACTCAAGAGCGATAATGAATAATTATCACATGGGCTAAACCAAGGTTATCCGATGCCATAGGTTATATCACGTAATTAATCTATGAAGCGGCGATCTGCATATTCAGCTACCCATCCTCACGAAAACGGACGAAAGCGTAGCTTTCGTGTATACAGACCTAGGCTACCGCCAGACCCCTTGAAGCTATGGATGATTATATGCAATTTGAACACGGCTCCAAGTCCAAACCCTTGTTAAAAGGATATTCGAGTTCTAGATCTCGGCTTGCGCGTAAAATACTCCTTATCTTATTTACCAGACCCAGCAGATAAAAACTATTACTGCCCTCGGATGATCAAAACGTTGCATTATTTTTTCCCACAAACATACCTCAAGTTTACTAGGCTCCAAGTAATAGGTATTAGTATTGGATTTAAAAGATTTGCCGAAGTTGTAATTATGCGTTGAAGAATATTTTAGTTCCAACATGGAATCACTTTCTGCCACAACATCACGCGAAGCTTGGTTCTCACAAATGAGCTAACCTTGGGTCTTGAGTAAACTTGTTATGGCCCTTTTGTAAAAATAATAACTTCGATACGTGTTTTTCTCTTTGGGTATCAGTGCAGTTGATGGTATAACACTGCTGTTGAAAGTCGAATTTTCCGCACCCATAATGCTACAATGCTCCGTCCCGAGATGTTGACATTTCTCTCGCTCATGCTGATTATACATGACAATAAGCCACCCCCATGTATGAGCCGATGTTGAAATCCCCATGCTCTAGATTCCGGTAAACGCCCTAAATACATACATCCAAACCATGAACTGCATTTCTATGCTCCTCTTTCTCCGTCTATTTGGAACCTCTATTCACGCCGACAAGGCTGAGGAATTCGTTTCTTGTCTCTCCCCTCCGCTCGAAGCATCCGAGGACGCAACTGGTAATCGTGCTTGCGGTGGTCTTTTCGACGCCTCGCATCACCATGCATAAGTGGCTGGACTCCATGATTACTGCCACACCTTGAGGTTTGAGCACCTCCATGATGGCATTGGCTACCTCGCGCGTCAGTCGTTCTTGCACTTGGAGTCGACGGCTGAACATCTCTGCGATGCGCGGAAGCTTCGAGATGCCGATGACATTGTTGTTGGGTATGTACCCGATATGCATCTACAAAAGTTAGCGATTGAATTGGACTCATGGTGATGACTTGGCATACCTTTCCAGTGAATGGGACGAGATGATGCTCGCAGAGACTGAAGATTTCAATATCCTTTACGATGACCATCTCATTATGGCCTTCATGGAAGATGGCGTTGTTGACGATGTCCTTGACGTTCTGCTGGTAGCCCTTGGTAAAGAACAACATAGCCTTCGCATACCGGGTGGGCGTGTCGAGCACGCCCTCCCTGTCTGGATCTTCGCCGACGCATTCTAGGATAGTCCGAACGGCTCCCCGGAGCTTTTCGAGTCGTGCAGCGGCTTGTTCGGTGCTTTCTTCGAGACGTTCTCGTGTTCCCAGGCCTACACCGAGCGGGTCAGTACGTCGTGGTATAGGAGGGAGATGGGGTTGCAGCACGAACTTGGTCGACTGAGACCATCGAAGTCGATGAGGGGGGAAGGAGACCTCGTCTCAGTGCCTTCGGCCCTAACCTTCTTCTTTCGCTTTCTCTCCGGCTCATCCCTCGGGTCTCGCGCAGCCTTGTGTAGGCTGTTGCGCCTCTTGGAAGAGCTGGAGTGCGCAATCGGTTCCGAGATTCCCCCATCCTTGGTCCGTCTCCTCTTCCTCTTCTTTTTGGCCTTGCTCTCGTCTCTCGAGCCATTGCTCGCCCGGTTCACATTGCCGTCGACGGAGTCGTCGACATCGGACGGCCCTGTGGTGGTGGAGCTGTCGGATGGCTCCGAGGCTGGGCCTTTGTCTGCAAACCGAACCATATTGGATGGATTCTAGGCGATCGCAGCCCGTTGGATGTGCTCGATTCGGCTCCAGGCGTAGTGTTCGGGAATTCTGACGAGGATGGTCTTGCGATGCGATTGAGTAGATGTCGGGGGTGTACGAAGACGAAGACGAAGACAAAGACAAAGACAAACGAGCCGAGGCGGGAAACTTGGAGCCAAAGGGCGATGATTCCACGGCGAGGATACAGCCGACAAAATGAAGGGTCTTCTTACACTACTTACACTAACACACTAACTCTCCAATCCCCGCTACCGGCCGGACCGTTGGATTCATAACTGCTCTAGTTAATCAACTACTTAGGGCAGGTTAGTTAAGTAAGTATGTACATATAGGTTAGGTAGTTAGTGAGGCTACCTACCTAGTGTAGGTAGTGTAAGCTACCAGAACCTAAGTACTATGGATGTTAGATAGTAAGCAGACCCCCAGGACCGACCCAGGATATTTTAGCATTCCCATTCCATCATCGGCCAACATCCGGGTCCGACAATATTCTTATCTCAGGATTGACCCCGCTGCCCGCCGCAGTCAAGTGAACAAGATCCATGTCAATGAGTTCACATCCCCCCACTCCAAATGTGGCGCACGCGCATCGACAAGAAAAGGCGGTAGGGCATTTTGTGGCTGACAACTCCTTTAGGTACCTACCCCCAGGTCCGACCCAGTTCAACTGAAGTACTTACATACCTACCCTGGTAGGTGTCGGTCGCGTAGGTTAGTTCTCGAGTTCCTGCGACAGCATCTCACATCGCACTTCACCCTCTCCTCGACATCCTTCTACAACCACACGACTTACCATATCTCTTTCCCATCGCCTTTTTCTCCGCAACTCTGTCGCATCTGCTAGATAGATTGGTTTTGCATGCGCCCCTTGTCTCCCCCGGTCCGGCCGTTATCTCGAGTGCAACTCGCCTTCACCCAGGCGACCTGAGCGCATATCACCACCTCCCGTTCATACGTGTTTGGTATCTATCCGATCATCGGCACGCCGGTAGAGATGGCTTCGCCTCCGCATAGCTACTCTCCAGCAGGCTCTCCGCCGTATCCCTCGCATTCTCAGCTACCATCTAAAAAGCGAACGTCAATGGCTACCGAACTCTCCATCCAACCACCTTCCCTCAAGCGACGCAAGGCATCCACCATGTCCGTCACCTCTGCCGGATCCGCTCATCCTCTTCGACAGACCTCCTTCCCGCCAGATGAGGCGTTGACCCGAGGCTACTCACCGTCCTACCAGCGTTCGCCCAGCGTCGATACCATGAGCCTTGTGAGCGGAAGCCAAGTAAGCGCAGCGCCCAAGAAAAAGCGAGGTAGGAAGTCCAAGGCAGAGATTGCTAGCGAAGCTGCGGCTGCGGTGCTTAGAGATGGCACCCCGAGCCTCGTCGGTGGCCGTGCGGCTACGGTCGTGAGTGGCGTCAGTGGAACTTTGGGGAAAGATGGCGATGGCGACGGAGGTAGAGATGGCGACAACGACGGCTCATTCGAGCTACCGGAGAACATGGCCAGTCGCTCTGCTGCCAGGACGAAGGAGCAGATTGAAGAGGAGAAGGAGCTTGTCGCTCTTCTTAAATCCCAAATGGACAGCATCCAGTTCGACAGATACGAGGTGTGGCATAGGCAGTCTATAAAACCACAAGACGTCAAGCGGGTGAGCCTTTGGTTCTTCTCATACTACGGGGTATACTCCCACATCACTTTCTAACTTCTATATAGCATATCAATAGCGTCACGTCTCAGTCATGCCCCACGAACGTACATCAGATGATGCAGGTAGTCTGCAAAATGTACCTAGGCGACATAGTCGAAGCGGCACGCGATATCCAGCAAGAGTGGATTGGCTTGGGAGAGAAGCAGACCGACCTAGAGGACGACAAATTAGAACCGTCAAATGAGCTTTCCAAGCATCGCCGGCAAGCCCCCCTACGCCCGGATCATCTACGGGAAGCGTACCGTAGACATAAAGCTACTGCCGACAATGGTGGTGCTTTGGGCAGCTTGATGGTGTGGAATCAGCAAACGCAGAACGGTGCGGAAAGATTCGCGGTACGAGCCGGAGGACGTCGCATCTTTAAATAAATAAGCAACGCATCACGAATCACTGGTAGCATAGATATGGCGTTTGATTCGGGTCAAGCATTGATTGTGGGACGGCATGCATGGAAAAGGCGTTGAATGGTTTGTCGCGTCATGCCACATATTGAGTGTATGGATGGTTCTACGTTCTCCCTCCACGATTGTCAAACATCTGACAATGGAGAGAATGACAGTGGTGCTTTATTGGCCTTTGAGCTACGGCGTTGGCCATCATGATCGCCTGGAGTTATTCTCATAAGCAAGACATACGAAGCCATATATTGGCTGGAAAGCCAAATGTATCGATGGGGACCCCTGAAAATCAACCAAATGGGGATTGCCGCTTACTCAAACCACGTTGAAGAACCAGACTGCTGGATCAAAAGCTCCGGCACTTTCCGGCATCTGACTTACGTGCCAAGAATCAAACCCAATGTCTTCCCTAAGTAGCGCAGTCTCTGTGGTTTGTATATATTTGATACCTATGCGAAAGGCGCCATCCGCATAAATCGACATCCATTGACGACAGTCTTCATGCTTCTTACAGTAGTACTTTACAGGGTGTGGGTTTTTCTACATAGTAGGCCCCAACCATAGTAAGCTTTCAAGACCGCCTAGGTATTCGACCCGCTGTAATATTTTGGGACCGGGAGTTAAACGAGGAACAGCAAAGATCATCCCACTTTCTCCGAGTTCACTACTTAGTAGTGAGATGCTATAGTACACAAGCTTACGAAATAGTGCATTGTAAACCGTCTATATGCATGCAGGATCTTCTGTTCTATATTGGTTAGTATACCTAAGTTCTGACCCAGTACTGTACGTGAGACTGAGACGCACCAGTATCTGTGTAATAGTATGCAATGTAACCAACCTAGATTAAGTAGTTTGTCAGACTCAAGGTGAACGGTTTTGTTGTTAGCTAAGTTGGCGGTCAGCTCTGCCAAAACATTGCATTGCGTTGGGTATATGGACATATCTAACTAGTCTACCTAAGCCTGTACACTATTGTCTAACCGGTTAGTGTAGACCTACTTACTTAGACTTGGTGGTTAGTAAGGTTATATGTGTACTTATGTGTGGTCTTTTTTTATAGCCCACCTATTTCTGCCACCCTTTCTGGCTATTCTTGCCACTTATTAAACTATATATATAGCATTGCTCCACTTACTACACAAATTAGGTATGGATTAAAGCAAAAGTATATAATCTACCTAATGTACCTACTAGTAATTACTATTGCTTTAAGCACTTATATATTAAGCAAGTAGTTCTTTTTTTATAATAATTAAAATATATTATAAGCTTTTAAATATATATAATAACAAAAAAATAGCTTGAATTTTTATAATAAATAAATAAAAAAGCTTTAAACTAAATAATTAATAAGCTAAGCTTAGCAAAATTAATATATTAACTTATTTTAGCAGTTTTAATATTATAGTAGCTTGTTTTTAAATTGCTAAAATAGCAGTATAAAGCTTTTCGAAAAGTTTGCAGTATTTTTTTTGCTGTTTTTTGTTATTACTATAAAACTTTTTAACTTTTTTAGCAAATATAGTAATAGTAAACGTAAAAAAAAAAAAAACAAAAAAAAAAAAAATAGCTATAATATTAGCAAAGGTAGCTATAATAAAAGTAGAAATAGCTATAATAAAAATAAGAACAAAAATAAAAATAACTATAGCAGTTTAAAATATGCTGCTTATAAGCAATATATTTAAAAACTATTTTTGCTAATATAATATAGCGTATAAAAAATATAAATTTTAAGCTTATTAGCAAGCTTTTTTTTTTAGTTTAAAATAAATTTTATATATTTTAAATATAGCTTTAATAAACTATTATAAAATAGTAAGCAGTTTAAATAAGTTTTTTTATTTTATTATATTTATTAGCTAAAATATTTAGCGCTATTATTTATAGTATATATATATTAGCTTATATTTATAGTTATTATTAATATAATAAATATAATATAAAAAACGTTTATTTTTAATATTATAGCAGTTGCTATTAAATTAGTTTTTAATAGCTAAATTTATATAGCGCTTATAAAAAATATTATAAAATATATTAGATATAACGTAGTAATAAAAGCAAATATAAATAGCTTTTTAAAAATTGTTATTAAAATTTTAATAATAATAATAAGCGCTAATATAAGCAATAAAACTAATAATAGTAGTAAATATAGCAAAAGTAAATATAATAAAAATAATAGCAAATATAGTAATAGCAATAGTAAGCGTAGTAATAATAGCAATAAAAATAATAGTAGGTATAATAATAATAGTAGTAAGTATAATAGTAGTAATAAATATTATAAAAATAATAATAGTAGTAATAAATATTATAAAAAAAAAAAAAAAAGCTGCTAAAATAAAGTAATAAGCAGTAAAATAGCAGTTTTTTTAGCTATTTAAGCTAAAGTTAAATTAGCTTAGCTTTAAAAAACTAACTAAAAAACGTTAAATAAAACAGAAAATAAATAGTTTTTATTTTAAAAAGCTTAATATAATATAAATATTATTTTATATAAACTTTTTATAATATATATATAATATATTACTTATTTATTTTTATTAGCAAATAAAAAAAAGTAGTAGCTACTAAAAAATAAACGTAAAAAGCGTAAATATAAATATATAAATAAAAAGGAATAATAACTAAATATTATAAAAACTATTAAACGTTAGCTAAATATTTATATTTATAAAAAAAATATTTTTATTAATAAAAATATTAAGAATTAATAGTAAAATAATAGCGTTAAAAAATATAAGTAATTTTAAATATTTATAAAAAACTATAGTAATATTTAAAAAAAAAAAAAAAAAAAAGCAGTAAAATAAGCAGTAATAGTTAATATATATAATTAGTATAAAATTATAGTAAATAATCGAATAAAAATATTTATTTTAAATATATAATTAATTTAATTGCTTATAACTTTAGCTAGCTAAAACTTTAATAATATATATTTTATTTAAAAATAAAATATATATTAAATATTATTTTAACTTTAACTTTTAATTAATTATTTTTTTATATAAAATAAAAAAAAATTATATATATAGCAATATAAAAATTTTTAAGCTTTTTAAAAAATTATAATTATAACTTATAAATAAAAGAAAAAACGCTAAAATTAGAGTAATAAAGTTTAAAAACTTAATTTTAAAAGTTTTAGTATATAAAAATAAACTAATAATAAATTTTTAAGTTAAAAAAAGCTAAAAATAAACTTAAGTAGCTAAATTTATTTAAATTAAAGAATATATAAATTTATTGTTAGCAATTTTAATTATAATTTAAAAAAAGTTAATTTAAAATTAAGCTGCTAAAAAAATATAGCTTAAAAAAACTTTTTATAATAATAAGTTTAACGTTTTTAGTTTATTTAATAATTTAGCTAAAAAGTTTAATAGCATTATTATTTAAATATTTAAAAATATTTAAAAAGTTAAATAAACTTAAAAAGCTAAAAAAACTTAAGCTAAAAAAATATAAAAAGCTAAAAATATTTAAAAAGCTAAAATAATTTAAAAAGCTATAAATAGCAAAAATAAAAAAACTTAAATAGCTATTTTAATAAAATATAATTATTTTTTATTAAAATTTAACTAGTTTATTAAACTTTATTAATATAAAGCTTTAAATATATTTATTAGTTTTAACTAAAAAAATAAATAATATAAAATATAAAACTTTTAAAATTATAAATATAAAATTATTAATAATAGCTTTTATAATAAAAATATTTATAATAATAATAATAATAGCTATTATAAAAAATAAAAAATAAGCAAAAATAAATTTAAAAGCAAAAAAAAGCATAAAATAAGCTAAATTAATTAAAAAAGTAATAAAAATAAAAATATAAAAAATATATATTTTAAAATAGCAAAAAATATTAAAGTAGTAATAAAAGATTTGCTAAAAAAATAGTTAAAAAAACAATAGCTATTTATATAATTTATTATAAAAACTATTTACTAA
>JADKYC010000148.1:0-80025 GCA_019843955.1 Xylaria sp. 218_066 | reverse complement strand
GCAATTTTATTTTTTTTTTTTAAAAAAAAAATAGTTTTTTTATATATATTTTATTATAATTACAACTTTTATATATAATCTTAATTTGAACTTTATATAATACGCATAGTTATATTATTATTATTACTAATTTATATATAAGCTTTTTATTAAATATAATAGCTATAACTAACTTATTTTTTATAGCTTTTTTTTTTGCTACTTTTATAGCTTTTATTATCTCTGCTTTTACTTTATATATAACCTTATAATTAGTAGTAATATATTTATATATTTAAATACCTTATTTAATTTTTTCTTTCAAATCTATTTCTTTTTTGCTACTACTGCTATCTTTGCTACTGCTACTATTATTAACGTTGTTGCTACTATTAACACTATTATTGTGTTAATATTTAATATATAAATAAGCTTATAAAGAAGGTTAATATATTTAGCTAATTTTGTTTTAGCAATTCTTTAATTCTTTTTTTTAAAAATAATAAAAAAACCTTATTAAATTGTTTTAACTATTTTATATTTTCGACCTAGCTTACGCTTATACTTATACTTTTGCCCACTTATATTCTTTTATTTTTATTTATTTTAATATTTTATATGTTTGCTTATATATTTATTTGTTTTATTTTATTTTTTTTAACTTTTTAATATTATTTATTACTTTTGCTTATTTTTAAACTTAGCTTTAATTAATTACTGCTTAATTTTTGCTAGCGTATTTGTTAAGATTGTTTATAAACAATTTTAATAGCGTTGTTAATAAAGCTAGCGATAAAAAAAAAAAAAAAAAAAAAAAAAAAAAGAACCTGTACAGGATGATGCGGCTTCCTGATCCAGCTCACGAGGTCCTATGGAATTGCAGATCAACATGCCACAACGAAACAATGGAGAATGTTGTCAAACCCGATGATGGCTACGCATTTCTTGTTGTAGGAGCTGGAATCCCTCATTTGCGGGGTTATGAGTGCAGTGCTTTATGGCCAATTTAACACAAACTTGTTCCTGGATGCCTAGACATCTCGCTATGACCTACTAGAGATGGGATAATGTTGTATAAGAAGTAGATTTGTTTATTCGTGCATTGACATCGAGATGGAGGGGTTAGTTCTAAAAGTCTAGCCCTCTTTGGGGAAGCATTTGTAAGTACCTAAGGTAGACCAACCACTGGATTTTTCAGGGGCGGTTGGCTTTTGGGGCTGGCCAACCTTTCCAATTACACACCGAGCCTAGCGCAGGCCGCTAGAATAGGCCCCATAGCAACCAGCTGCCAGCTCAGCTTTGCACCCAAAAACTCCACTGTGCTTCGGCCAGCTTCGCCCCGACAACATCACTTATCGTCAACATCACCATCCCCGTCGCCCGTCTGACGAACCCCTCGTCGCCCACTGATTCATTCGAACTGTATCCATGCAATACCGAAGGCATCGAAATCTCCTGTTTCAATTCATTAGGGGGCGTGAGAGCTGCCCATCGCGGACGCAGTGCCGCTTGGACCGTTGAAGGAAGAAAAGAAACTTGCTGTTGTTGGCCATCTAATCCAATCGAGCTGTGAGGCAGTTTGGGTGACAACCCATCTCGACTCGACTAGTCTTTGTTCATCTTGCCTTTGCGACGGACATCGCTTTCCTGGAACACCATATCACCATCTAATACTCATAATAATCTGCGTCGCAAATATGCCCATCTCTCAGCCCAATGGCAATGGCATCGCCGAGCACGGTCACGATCTCATTCCCTCGACACCGCCAGAAGCAACGGTAGCATCGCCAGTCGCTCAACCGCCCACTCTTGACCGCCTCTCTTTCTCACAGTCACAACAATCGATACAATCAATCCCTTCGACGGCGATTCCTGGTTCGCCTGTTGACCCCACCGCTTCCTTCAAGACCGAGCTAAACGACGATCGCCTGTCACCGCCACGAATCATACGGTCCTCTCTCACACCACCTCCCTCTTCTCAGGTCGTCCAGAACAATGCCACTGCCGGTATACCTCTGGGCTACGCCAATTCGCAAAGGACCAACAGCTTTCTCTCTCCGCCTACCACGACGCTCCCCAATCTAAATCGAGACCGCCTCAATGTCGCCGATTATGTCCCCCCCGCTCGCCATCAGATTGACAACGCTACCATCGACGAGCTGCGGTCCATGCTGCAGTCTTGTCTCCAAATTAACGCAAAGCTCAAGTCCGAGACTGCTCACCACAACTTGCAGTACGAGTTGTTGAGCATCCAGGCTATGGAAGACGCCAACCGTGCCAATGTAGAGAACGAGATGACTCGTCGCGAAGTCGAGGCTCTTCGCAGCGCTGAGTATGCTCGTCAAGCTCGACGCGAACTCGAGACCCGTGTAGATCCCGTTCAGACCAAGTACCAGGAACTTCAGCGGGCCCACGATGCTCTCACAAAGGAACACGACGAACTACTTCACCGCTTCAGATCCGCCTCACGGCTCGTCCAGCAACAAGCAGAAGAAATCAGCATTTTGAACGATGATCGTGAGATGCTTCTGAACCGAATCCGCGAGAATCGGCAACATTTTCATATGTTGTGCAGCCCTGGTGGCGTGTTCTACGGTGCTCTGACACCAAAGACGCCTTCGACTTCGCCGCAGCAGCATCGGACGACCCCCCGACAGACACCGAGATCCGCGAATAGAAGTGCTCGCCACGATGCCCGCCACGAAAGCGAAACCAACGCCGCCGGCTTCGCGGCTCTTTTGCAAGCTCTCAAGCAAGACAATAGTGCCCCCACAACCCCTACCTCTGCTAACCGCGCTGCACCACGGGCGCCCTTTAGGCAACATCGTGCCGCCCACTCGCTGTCATCGCTCCCCGCCACCCCGCAGTCACGCTCTCGTGGTAATCATGGCCTCCTCCCTTCTATCGATCTAGTACCACGAACTGAGCCCGCGCAGAGATTCGGTAACCGTGTCAATCCCCAGACCCCCACACCAAGGAAGCGTCGCAAGAGTCGAGAGAGCACCATATCAGCCGAAGACGAGACTGAAGAGAACACGCGCACGATGACACTAGAGTCTGTCGCAGCCGCCGCCCAGTCGTACATGTCACAGGGCTCACACTATTCCCGACGACAGGACGGCGAGGAAGAGGAAGTCTTCGAAAGCCAAGCTACGCAGGCCGCATCAGAAATGCTGAGACGAGATCCCCGCGAGAGCTTCGAAGTGGCGAGCTCGGTCGGGTCCCGCGATGTGACCCCCTCGCCGGCGGACAAGGCGAACAAACTCCAAACCAAGCTGTACGCGCCCATGTACAAGGCCGCGATGAACATGGACAAGCGCAAGTTCAGTGGAGGTTCCAACCCGGAAGAGGTGCGGGAAGAACTGCTGACGAGCCCGATCAAGAAGATGCGCTACGGCATCGATAGCCCTGTCGGGTTGGGCATCCAGGAACATCGCAAAAGAGGTCAGTAAGGAGTGTGCGAACCTTCCGGGTGCGAGACGCCCGAGGTCTGTCTCGTGTTACGAAGCGATACGATGTGAAAAGATGTTACGATATTGGGTTGGTCTGTGGAGGGCACGGCGAGATGGATTTCCGAAACGGCTACGAAATGATTTGATCAGGGTTTCATTCAGTCTGTATTATACCCACTACGGCGGCCACTAGGTATTGCCTTTGAACGGATTTGTAGGGAAGCAAAAGAAAAAGAATAGCATAAGGAAACAAACTCTCCGGGGGACTATTGGCATGGCACGATTGAACTTGAACTTGATAGTCTGGTTGACGGACCAGTGGTAGCTTATCACATGGAATCAATTGAGCTGATACAACGGTTGTTAACTACCTAACCTAGCGTGGTTATGCGTTGAGCACTATGTGATATACCTTATGAGAATATATGAGAATATATGAGAATATATGAGAATGAAAGTGTCGCTGAGTAAAAAGGTCTGCTGTCCCTAGGTAGACCGATACTAACCCAGGAATAAATATTGACGTCGGGCGGCTATTCATTCGGCCGGTGCCAACCGACCGACTTCCTCCCTAGGTAAGGTCCACTGTAAATGGAAGTGCATTTATCCCCCGCTCCCCACCATTCGGAAAGAAGAACCGGCATTTTGGAGATCCCTGATCCCCTACCTCTTTTTTCGGCTGGGGGGATCCAATGCTGTCTGGTGTCTGGGGTCACGATGCAGAACGAATGCGAACCTCACGTTTCGTTTCTGGAGCCATGTCTTTCTCCTTCCATTCTGTTTTGTCGAGCGGCTTGAGTGTCTTACACCGGTATAGCTACTTAGTAGTTAGCGAATCGAGTATACACGGTCAATTAACCTATTATTAACAAGAGCCACACCGCCGTCAGGTCCGTTCGGCTACCGTAACCACAACCCGACACCATCCAAGAAAGCAACCGACAACCACCCATGGCGACCCTCCCGAAGGGCCTCAAGGCCGTGCTCACCAAAGCGCCCACAGACACCGTGATCCTCTCGTCGCTGCGCACGCCCATCTGCCGCTCATACAAGGGCCAGCTGAAAGACGCATACCCCGAAGAGCTGCTCGCGACGGTGCTCCAGGCGACACTAGCAGCGAACCCGAACCTCCCACCCTCGGAAATCCACGACGTGGCCGTGGGCGTGGTGCTGTCGGAGCTGGGCGGCAGCAAGGCGGCGCGCATGGCGCTGAACCACGCCGGCTTCCCCAACTCGACGTCCCTGCACACGGTGAACCGGGCCTGCAGCAGCAGTCTGCAGAGCATCGCGGCGATATCAGCCGAGATACAGACCGGCATGATCGACACGGGGATAGCGGCGGGCACCGAGAGCATGACGCGCAACTACACCAGTCGCGCCATCCCCGTCGACCTCTGGCCCGGGCTGAAAGAGTCCCCGAACCGTCATGCTCGAGATTGTATCATGCCCATGGGTCTCACGAGCGAGAACGTGGCGAGCCGCTACGGCGTCTCCCGCGCCGACCAGGACGCCTTTGCCGTGGAATCGCACCGTCGGGCCGCCACGGCGCAGACCTCGGGCGCCTTCGATGCCGAAATCGTACCCGTGCACACGCGGTTCCAGGACGTCGACAAGGCGGGGAATAAAGTGGGCCAAGAGAAGCAGATCACGGCGACGCGCGACGACGGGATCCGCGCGGGCGCGACGCTCGAGGCGCTCGCGAAGCTGAAGCCGGCGTTCAACGCCGAGGGGTCGAGCACGGCGGGGAACTCGTCGCAGGTGTCGGACGGGGCGGCCGCGACGCTGATCATGCGGCGGAGCACGGCGACGGCTCTCGGCCTTTCGGGGAGCGTCATGGGGAAGTTCGTGCACGCGGTCACGGTGGGGTGTGACCCTGATGAGATGGGCGTGGGACCCGCGATCGCGATCCCGAAGCTCCTGGGCAGGTTGGGGCTTGAGAGTTCCGAGATCGATCGCTGGGAGATCAATGAGGCGTTCGCGAGCCAGGCTATTTATTGCGTGCGGGAGCTGGGATTGGAAAGTGCTTGGGAGAATGGAAAGGTGAATCCTGATGGCGGCGCGATCGCGCTTGGACATCCGCTCGGCGCGACAGGTGCGAGGCTCGCGAGTACGCTTTTGCATGGTCTGGGACGCTCGGGTGGGGAGGTCGGGATTGTGAGTATGTGTGTTGGCACGGGTATGGGTATGGCTGGGTTGTTTGTTAGGGAGTAAGCTGAAGATCGGAAAGGAGAGGAGAGAAGACTCCGAGAAGAATACACATGATCATATGTCCGTGGCTTGTATCTGTATAGTGAATTTGGCGTTCTAGCGCACTACATGTAACGTAAAGAGCGACTCTAGGTTAGAGAGCAGCGAATTTAACCTACTTAGTATATATGACAATTCCTACTCAGTTACAAAGCTACCTAGTGTCTCTCTCAGCTTAGTACCTAACTTTCCCTATCATGCAGTCGCATATAAAATCGCTAGACGGATACAGACCCGAATGTTCCGAAATTGAATCATATATGTCTCTATTGTCGACAGAGATACCCTGCGCAGTCTCCAACAGGTCGTCTATAGAAGGGCACTTCTCCCGCGTCATCTTCCTAAGCCTCTCGAAGTCCCAGAAGGCATAGCCCAGCATGAATGAACAGAACCGGCAGGCAGAAGTGAGCTTATACTTGTCCTTCACTTGAACAGACGGACATTCCAGGAGGAAGTTGTAGTACCACCAGAACTTGGGTCCGTCGTCTCCCTCGGGGTACTTTTTGAAAATCTCACCGGCGTGTAGGTTCATGTGGTTATTGGAGCCGAAACGGAACTCCAGAGGCATGTACTCCCCAGGGATAGCTGGCACCCGAACGATCGGGGGTGGCGAGTGATTGATTATCCATCGCTCCTCTGCCGTAGCTCTACGCATTGGGAAAGGCTGAAATGCGTCCAGGACGCGCATTCGCTTCAGGCCTTGCTCGAAGATGAATGAGTATGTTGCTGGGAACTCTGCTACTGGGTATGGCACTGGATATGGATAATGGTCAGTAAGTACCTTTTTTCCCCCCGGTGTCGCTTAATTAACGAGGATGGTCACTTACAGTAGCAATGGCCGACCTGATCGCACCCCAGGAGAATCTCGACCTGGCGCGCCTGCTCGAATTCCCAAGGGGGATGGTCATGCCAGAACCTGTGAAAGGCGAAACAATACTCCATCGCTATCGGGCGAATGATGTCCGAGTTGAGCGGCCACGGGAACGCGACGGACTGGAACTGGTAGATATACAACGCCTTGCAGAATCGTGCCATCTCACTCGCGGTCGGCTTCGGGTTCATACCAGGTCTGCTCGCCGGGTCGTCCCGCCATCTTTGTCTGGGCACAATGGAATACGCCTTTTTCAAGGCTCGATTAGCCACCTTCTTGGCCCAGTACTTGACCGCGATGTCGAGCGAGAGATATTTAGCAGCAACAGAGAACTTGGTGATCCTGCTCTGCGTGTGCCAGGCGTAATTATCCCGACCGCTATGACGGTCTAGGATCTTCAGCATCTGGTTCCATGTCCTTATAGTGGTCGGACGAGGCAATTGGTTGGGAACGTACGCTCGAGGTAGCTCGTCGCCTAGACCCTCGAGCTCGTATATGCTTGCTGCTATGGGCATTACGTCCGCACCGACGGCAGAAACAACCACGTGCTCGGCAAGACTGGCCTCGTGCGAGAAGATGGAATGGTAGAATATGGGCCCCGTGAGGGCGAGGTTGATTAGAGATCTGAGATCGCCGCCAGGGAGATTCTCGATGACGAGAAGTCGTAGTTCAGCGGGTAAGCATTCGATGCGGCTCCTATAGCGGACGGGAGCAGCCCTGTATAGTGCAGTTAGTTATCTGATCATCTAACTTCGTAGCTATCGGAGCGTACCTTTGACAGGATGTATAAGCCGCTTCGGGTGCCTGCTGCCACGGCATAAAGGTTGGAGGCATGATGTCGCTGATAGAGCTCTAGCTAGACAATGATGGTGGTTCTACTATAGGATTTGCAGATCAATACACTGGGGAGCGTCTTGAAGATGCTAGGTCTGTGAGTTCAAAGTTAGGGAAGCAGAGCAACTTGTACAATTGACGGCGGGCGAGAAGTAAGGTCCAACGTTGAAAGGTTTTATATGCGCGTATGCAAACAGCCCTTTGATAGTTTCGCATTCACTGCCTTGAATACCCACATGCCATTTAATGAGAAAAGCCATCACTGATTTCTCAGGCGCGTCGTTGACCTAGTCAATATGGAAGTACAGTTACTGCTAGCTATGCCATTCATAAGCTAGCTGTGATAGCTACTCCTTGTGGAACTCAAGAAGTGAGGTAGGATGACTTGGGAGTTGTGCACGTCACTGCGAGTCATCAGTATCTAGATACTTAATTGGGTATGACAAACTTGAATAATGTCATGGCCTTTGTGCAGAAACTGGTCCTATTGACATGGCTGACAATAGGACACAAAGGAAGAAGAAAACATCTTCGCATGGTCTACTAATTCATGAAGAGCACACACTCTCATGTGATGGCAAATAGGTAGTTCCACGCCACTTTTAAATCATATCCTGTGGAGACCGATTGCTCAGTGGCTGAGTGACTGCTAAAAATGCAGTGAATTCTGGAATAAGTCAGGAATACGGGGAAATATTCAGACGCGGAAAGTTGTTGAGTGAATGATTGACGTTACGGTGCGCTGCAGCTGAAAATGCTGCGAAGAGAGCTCGAGGCTCATAGCCGGTAACGCATTAAACTGCCTCCTAAGGATATCCGTGTCAGAACCCTGTGGTAGGCAATAGACACTGTTGTTGCGCGAAGGTCTCTAAACCCTTCGTAAACGCTATCTGGCTATATACAGCGGTGCTCTTTGTCCCTTGTGACAATCCGAATTACCTGATTCTGACACGGGAAGCTTTCCTGAGTCTGGTGTGGGCTGAGTATAGTTTAGATGCCTCTACGAGAGAGAATAGGAGGACAATTCTGATACCAGAAGCCGCAGTAATCAAACGCTCTTGCCATTCTGTAGATACTCTAACCATAATCATTTACACAATTAAAATGAATACTTGATAGGCAAGTCGACAGCTTTGCCTCGCCAGGGCACCAGGAGGGGTGGGTTGTCTGGAATACTCCGTTCATGTCAATCTATCTATCTGGGATTTCTGATGGACAGGCATGTCATCTGGCAGAAGAGCTGGCTTTTAGCCAGTTGGGATAGGATGTGGTCACTTCAAATAAGTTAACGTCACCTATATGCACCATCAAAACCACGTCCCCTGCCTCGCAAGTACTATATTTCGAAAGGTCCGCATCAATATGAAACCTGAAGTATCTTGACGCAATGAAGAAAGTCAGAGCTACCAAAACTCGAATAGTCTTGATTTTGGCCCGAGACCTGAGACCAATACGATGAGATGGATGGCTCGGCATGCATGCATGCAGCCACCTTCACAATTTGGGTATGACAACGTGATTGATGGCACATCCCTAATTCATGCTTGTGAAAAGGTACTGGAAGAATACTCACATCAAGCGAACAGTTTTCTGTAGGGTCAAGTGGCTCTTGACCCCTTTCTAGTCTATGTGTGAGATCTACAGCTCTTTCTCTGAATAGTCTCGCTTCACTTTGCATGTTTCTCTTTCCTTTGCTTACCTTGTTTCCATATTACTATCTCGGAAGGCCATGAGGGATCAGTAGACTGAAAAAGACATAGAGTCCTTGTATGACTCTATTTATGACGTTGTCTTAGGTGCCTGTGATAACGGTCGTCAGTGCTGTTTTTCAGCTTAGGTGAGTCAACCAAAAAAAAAGGAAAAAGAAAAGAGGGCCTAATTCGTTTGTTAGGTGCAGGGAAGCGCGATAGGAAAAGGTCAATTGCACCCTGCCGAAGCCGACGGGAAATTTGTCGAGGAACATAGCTGCACACCGCCATTTTCATCATGTCATGTTGGTTCATGGCGACATATAAACGAGATAGTTCAAAGCCTTATGGAAAAACATACATGAAGAGTGCTCTTCGGATAGCGAGAGAGGTAGGTGATTGGTTGGTAGAAAGTGTTACTACCTGCATACAACCTTCCAAGCACTCTGTTGTTTTCTCGGTCTTTGTGACTGGTCTCATGTACAAACGTAAAAAGACTGTTGGTGGGAATAAGAGGTAACTTTGTAACCCAAACAAGTATAAGTTGCGGAGAAAACATAGTCCTCAGTGCCAATTAGCACTCAAATGACCGTATGCTTAGATTTCACCCAAAAAGAGGACCTATCACTAGCAAGCTGAAGATATAAATAGTTTTAGCTATGTAAGTCGCTCTTCACAAATGAAGTTGATACCAAGACTATGGACAGTAGGCTTCATCATTGCTGAAAAACATATTAGGCAGATACATGGGTCGATGACCGCTTTGTAGCACACCAAACGCATCCAAGGAACAGCGGAAACGTGCATGTGAGAACTTATTGTGTCTTATCATATCCAGAACATTGAGCAGATCATCGGATTTGTACGACCAGTTTTAGTAATTCTTTTCATATTAGGCAATCAGTCAAACAGCCGCGTAGCTTTCTGTTTGTTTTTCATGAGCTGCTGCAAGGCAAACCTGCTTTCTCTCAACCATTGTCCAAACCTGCATTCATTTCACATCAGGTTGCCTTTTTGCAAACGCTTCCACGACAGCTCTAAAATTGTAGTGCCTGGAAAAGAGGCCCGCGTAATCACACAGCTACTCAAAAGGACCTTAATCCCCAAGCAGATCAGCAATTCTCTCTTCTAGGGACATCACTGTTATCCATCCGTTTTGATATCAATTCGACGCAAAGTCATCTGATTTCTTAACTTGCTGACAAAATGGTGGTCTCTTTCAATACCGAAGTCGTCAATGGACTATGTTCCGATGATCAACTGGAGCTACTAGATGCCGTAGATCAGTTGAGACTTCAAGGTATCGACCACTACATCTCTCTTCCACAGATCATCGTTTGTGGAGACCAGTCATCTGGGAAAAGCTCTGTCCTTGAAGCAATCTCCGGAGTTCCCTTCCCCGTCAAGAGCAATTTGTGCACCCGCTTTCCCACTGAGCTTATACTTCGAAGATCTCCGCGTACAGATGTCACCGTTTCCATTATTATTCACAACTCGATCAAAAAAGGTCCGGCCGACAGACAGCAGCCCCTTTCCGCCTTTCACGAAAAGCTCGACGGATTCGATGGTCTCGCGGACTTGATTGACAGCGCCAAGGTAGCTATGGGTATTTCCATGCAGGGGAAAGGGTTCTCAAAAGACCTCCTTCGCATCGAGATTAGTGGTCCACACCATCCGCACCTCACTATCGTCGACCTGCCCGGATTGATCCACTCGGAGACAAAGCAACAAAGCGCTTCGGATGTCGAACTGGTCAGAGATGTTGTACAAACATATATGAAGCAACCACGAAGCATCATACTCGCTGTAGTTTCAGCCAAGAACGACTTTGCGAATCAGATAGTCTTAAAACTCGCACAGTCCGCTGACACCGAGGGTAAGCGCACCATGGGAGTTATCACTAAACCAGACATGCTAGTTGAGGGCTCAGGCAGTGAAGCGATGTATATCTCTTTGGCCGAGAACAAGGAAGTCGAATTTAATCTCGGATGGCACGTACTTAGAAATCTCGACTCGGAGAAGGTTGATGGATCATCGCTCCTCCGTCGTCGAAACAAAGAAGAGCAGGACTTCTTTTCGAAGGGTGTTTGGAGTCGACTCCCCTCATCGATGCTAGGTGTCAAGGCACTCAGAACCAAGCTGAGTGAGGTGCTTCTCATGCAAGTTGCGACGGAGTTGCCTAGTCTGATTACGGAAATCGACGGAAAGATGCGACAGTGCAGCGACCTCCTAAGTAAACTTGGAGAGCCGCGGGCTACAGCCGACCAACAGAAACTGTATCTGATCAACATTAGCGAGAGATACCAATCTCTTATCTATGAAGTGACAAATGGTAGTTACAATGCCAATTCCTTTTTCGCAAAGGCTGGTACAGACCTTGGGTACGAGCAACGCCTACGAGCAGTCATCCAGAATCTCAACCGAGACTTCGCGGAAGAGATGACACTGTCTGGGCACGCGCGAAACATCGTTTCCATAACAAATAAATCCACACATCAGGATGCAATCTCTAGAGATGAATTCATCAAAGAAACCCAAGGGATCATGCGAAGAACACGGGGCCGCGAGTTGCCAGGCCGTTTCAATTCGTTGATTATCACTGACCTCTTTCTGGAGCAATCCAAGCCGTGGAAGAAGATCGTGACTAGCCATATTGATCGTTGTTGGGACGCCACAAAGCAGTGTCTGAAGCTCGCCATCACTTCAGTCGCTGGAGGGCCGGTTGGTTCACGTTTGCTGCAGAATGTGATTGACCCAACATTGAACGGCCTCAAAGAAGCAATGACGGCCAAAGCGATTGAGCTCATTGATTCCCAAGTTCTCTGTCATCCCGTAACCTACAATGAACAGTACCTCGAAGCAGTTCATCACATTCATGACGAACGCAGGCGTGAGTTTTGCGCCGGAGTTGTTAAGAACTTCTTCGGATGTACCATAACCAATAGATCCACGTATATTAATCAGCAATCGTACGATTTCAATAGTCTGGTTAATCAGTTGTCTCAGCGCAAAGAACCCGACGACGAGCGGTTCGCTGCTTCTGAAGCTGTCGATTGCATGGAAGCGTACTACAGCGTAAGTAAGTCCCCCAGTCTCCGACTACAACGATTGACAATCCTCCTAGGTCGCCCTCAAGCGCATCGTCGACGATATCTCTATTGAAGTGATTGAGCGAAAGCTCATGACCGCTCTTCCTGCTATGCTCTCACCTACCGTCGTGTTCAACATGTCTGAGGATCTTGTTTCCGCTATTGCTGGCGAATCGCAAGAAAGCCGAAGCAAAAGAACCAAATTGGCGAATCAAGTTGAGATCCTTATCAAGGGTTCTGAAACCTGCAAGCGGTTCGCAGGCATTGGCCTCGGTGGTTAGTAGAATAATTGTCCTGAGCTATAGACTACAATACTAAGAAAGACACAGATCCGATTCCTTCCCCCAAACAGGACCAGGAGGAAATTGAGAATATCGATGATGAGCATGCAGCTCAACCCGAGATTTCTGAGGAGAGTAAAGAAGAATAGAAAGGAGTGGTCCACGACTTGGGTTCCAGAATGGTAGATTTCATGCAGTGTCTAACCCTTGAACCTGACAGCAATTGATCTTTTCGGAGAGGGAATGCCGGCTCTTGATTTGAGCGATCCTGAATAGAATGCAAACAAGACGGGGGAGACGATGTTGATCGCGACGATAGGTTTAAGAGTCAGTAATGATAAGCATTCCCGACCAGTGATTTCGCGTATGAGTGATATTGCATACTGTAGAATTTAGGAACTCTATTGAACGTCATTAATGTACCTCTCAATCTCACGCCTGCGCAGCGCTCACTCCGACTCTAAGAATATACGAGACTAAGAGTATACGACGACCGTGTTTCCCGCAGACAGGGGAAAGTTTACTTTGTTGAGACCGATATTCCTTTCACTGAAAGGTATAATCAGATCTTGTGTCGTCGTTTGCGCCTCGAAATAAGGACTGAGTTTGTCATCCTCATATATAGATTAGACAAAAGCGCATTCGCAAATAAACGGAGTCACTAGAAATCATGCACTCGAACTACGTATATGAGATAAGATACAGACGGATATTCCATTCTAAAATATTTATTTCTAGTTCAAGCCTGTATCGGCTGAAAAAAGGAGCAGACGAGAAGTGAAGACATTGACAAATCTATAGCTTGAGAATGCCACTCAAGAAAGTCTAGTCGCGCCCAGTACAACGGCCTTACAGTCTGCCGGAGTCGGCGTGTCGTATTTATAGAATGCTACTTGGTAGTTACCATCTTCCAGAGGGCATGCTACCCAAGGCTCGCTATGGAAGTCTCCTATGATTAAAGTGCTTATTAGCTCAAGTGAATACTTCATGTTATATTTGCTCAACTTACCGTTGTAGCGGAGAACACCATTGTCGTCGTAAAAGCCGTACATAACGGCATTGCCAGACCACCACCTCCTAAGGCCCACGGGCCCATTGAACGGGTAGACTCCATAGCTGACATCGTTAACGACTACATTTGTTTTATTAGCGTTCATCGACCTCGCCCCCTGCCCCATCGAAAGGGGCTGGAGTCAAAGCGGGTGGGGTATTCTAGGGATGAGAAGACGTACCACCAGTCATCTGGCAATAGACGTAGTAGGCACTTCCAGGGCAGTAGAAGCTATATTCGGTGGCCGGTGCAGAGTCCGGAGGCACAAGGTTGACGAAACCGGCATCAGAGTCCTGATCAATCACTGCTCTTGGCGCTGACACGAGGTTCCAGCCCAGTAGCTCCTCAGGCCCGGAGGTCACTGCAAAGGTATAAACTCCATTGCGAGGACTGGCGAATTGGGCAGAAGCGATACTGACTCCAGCTAATAAGGCGGCAGAGGTACGCATGGTGGCTGTCTTGGTTGATAACAAGTAAATTAGAAGATGTCGCTTCAAGAGGATGACCTGTATGATCAAGGCTAGCATTGAGGCATCGCATCACCGTCCGTTTTTATATCTACATCTTAGCGTAGCATTCGGTTCAAACATACGTTTATTGAGAGCTTGCTCAAATGTTTTCTATTTTGTTTAGTAATTGCGCGTTTTCCGCCATGAATAAACAAGTAAACCTTCCTAAATGATCTAAACGAGTGCGGCACAGCTGTGAATTTCGTGTATCGGGCAGCAAAAGATGTTAATCCCGGTAGCTATGGGCTTATGTATGTCTACATTCGACTTGTTTATAGTATTAATCTCGAAGCTGCCAAAATGCTCAAGTGAATATGTCTTGAGGAGTAATTCGGGGTATTGAATAATTTTGCGCAGAAGAGTGAAATAAGCTAAGACAGGTTGCTGTCGCATAATACGGCGCCGTTGTCTATTTTTTTTAATGAAGCGCAGTGTCGTAGGCCAAGGAGTATGACATGGTTCGACGTATAAGAATCTAGCCAAGAGTATTTCAAAGCTCGTTGATACCATTATTAGCCAAGGTAAGTTTCTCAGGGTGTAGTCAGAGGAGACCGCTCCCCACGGGTGTTGCGTTGGTGTTCCAAATTAGCACTTGTTAGCCGAGTAGTTCTCGAAATCTCAGTTGTTTGCGAAATGCGCAGTGCTTCACTATCCGGTCCGGGGCAAGTGGCTCGATTGTGAGATGGCGCCTGTGTGCCAGTCTGCTGCTAGACAGCTCCATGATAATGATGAAGTTTTCGATCCGAGTGCTGCTTGGACTAGCCACTTTTGCCGACTTGAATATTTTGTTGGCGAAATCGCTCCTAACTAATAGGGCGGCACACATGGTGTTTCTTCACTCACATGTGTATCTAGACTGCCAACTTGGTATCGGATGCTACCCGCCGCTTCCATCTATTCAGTCAACAATACAATGATGGCCGTAGATATATATAGCTCGCATGAAAAGCTGCACAAGCGGCCTTGGCCGTCCTCATCTGGGAGACGTCGATGCACAGATCCGCCGGTTTTATCTTAGATCCTTCAAAGAACTCGGAAACGTATTCTCGTTGATTACCTTGCTGTGTCCCGTAAATTAATGTTCGAACGGATTAGGGAATAGTAAGTTGGAAATATCTGGGACACTATTTATCGATTTGTTCAGTTGGAACGAAGCCTAGACCTATCTACCCATCACCAGCTGCGCCAGTCGCTTAGCAACAACCCCAAGCGCACAACCGAGCTCTTAGTTGGCAGGCGACGTATGCGAAAGGAGTTATTGCTCAAAATCAAAGTTCGGCTCGACTAATCCTTCAGCCTTGGCTACCGGAGTTTTCCGAGCTGACTCATAACAGGCCCCAAACCAACGCCTGTTGGCTGGCCAAATGCGCATCGCGAGCGTAGCAAGCAATTGCTGCCTACGACGGTCAGGTCACTCTGTTAGGAGATTATATTTTCTACGCACAGACGCTGCCAATTGGGGCTAAGCGACAGCGGTCCGAGCGGGCAAGCCGGAAATTTCTAGCTACACATTTAACTCGGAGAAAAGAGCACAGATACATTGATCAACAAGTTGTTGAGGAGAGAGGGGGACATCAAGAGATCTGAAATTATTCTTTCAGAAAATGTTGTTTGGCTGGGAAAGTACTTGAGGCGATCGCTTCGGCTACAAGGCGCTATGGCGCAACTAGTATACACTAATTTCACAGTAGTTGATAACCGGTCTCTTATTTAACGATTGAAGGGAAACATTAACAAAATATTAACACGGCTTGAAGTTTTTGGATTACGGCCAATACTATGAGAAAGCCTTTCACGGGATGTTGTTCGCTTCCCAGCGATTTGATTGATCTCTGTTCGTTGTATTCAAGGTCGGTCTCGCTCACGTTCATTCCCAAAACCTCCTACCGACTAGTGCCATGATACCCATTTCCATCAGCCCAGACTCACGTTCTTCCATCTCTGGAGCACCGCAGAGATGGACTTTCTGTGTTGGGGATAGTGGCGCCATTCATAAAGGCTTTCGGGAAGCTCAAGAAATCGGCTCAGCCAACCTGCGATACCATATTCATATAACGGAAACTGGCTCGGGGCAAGATCACGAAGGTCATCCAATTCAAAATGCCGCCGCCGTGGCTTAATCCTAGGATCGCGTATCAAGCAGTATATAGTCTTTAGCGACTGCTCGTTACGGAGTTTCCGAGCGATGTTTATAGTCCCAGAAATCACCCAACCCCATAATAATTTCGTCGAACTGAGGTAGCAAGCCTCTATGTTTATAATGAGGTTGGCGATCTTGTCGGTCTCGCCTTCCACGGTCATTTTATAAAAAGATATATCGTTACCGTCGAGACACACGACGTCACAACTCCTAATACCGAAATGGCGGCAGACCATGACGGTGTGGTTTTGGGATTGACGATGTAAAGGGTACTGGATACTGAAAAGGAGCAGAGACGCTTTCAGTGCAACGTATCTGCTTTCGTGGCTAACACGCAACAGAGGACAGGCCTGTTCCCGAAGTGTTCCGTCGATGTTGATTGTAAATCTGCGGTCTACCTCGACGTCATTGTCGGGCATGGTAATGTCAATGATGCGAGGAGTGCGGACAAATTCCTCCCAGATCATGAGACGAAGCTCGGCAGGGAGGCGGCCGAACCCCATGAATGTGGTTTCGCCCGGCGCGACTGGAACGGCTCCTCGTTCAATTGAAGAGGACGTCATGGTCTGGATGTATCAGCTCCTATCAAAACAATATTATGAGGTCTTCTCAATGCACATTCAGGAGCGCAGCGCGCACCCGGATAGGAGGCCGCACGAAGTTAATTTAAACGTTGGAGGAAAGAAATGAAACAGAATGCAGTTAAAAGACCAGTGTGTCGCTGATAAAGCCAAAAGGAGGGGAATATGAGTGACCGAGGTAATAGGTACCCAACTAGTATAGGCACGGCCAGAGTCAACTATCACTACCTACCTACTTCTATCCTTCTACATACATGAATATAGCTTGTGCCATAATCCGGTATCTGCTTGGGTAATGTAGGTATGCGGTAGACACCACGCTACCTCCTTCTACTATACTCAATTGACCATTGTGGGGTGTATATTCAGCCACACTTCGTGGCTATCTATGGCATGTTACATAGCACTAACCACGGCTCGGAAAGGGATCGGCTACCTCTTTCTGAGAGCCTTATTTTATTGAGTGATGATCCGGAACTTATACATGAAATCAGAACCCCCAGAGACCATAGAACAAGGAGCGCCAGGGAAAAGCGTTGGAAATACATAGGAGCACTATTGAATCCGTTGTATCACGACCTTCAAAACCACTCTACGTACAGCGGCCAATCTATGCCTTATTGAATTATTCTTTCGATACCTACCTACAGTAGTTACGAAAGGACTGCAGGGCTTTTTACAGTGAGCATATATGTAAAAACAGGGATCATAGTGTATTGACAGGGGGTCTACCCTCCCGGATGCTCACGACAGACTCTGATCAAGTAGGCTGTGTGGGTTGAATGCAGCGTGACCTCAATCAGCTGAATATAGGCTGACTGGGTGGTAAGTAATCAGAAAGCGCAAATGAAATCGAGCTTCATAAATCATCCATAAATCTCTCATAACAGGCCATCTATCACACAATTGGTTGCCCCAGAAGTTCTCGAATTGAGTTGACATCAACTCCCCAAAGACGTTCGAGAAAACCCAAACAAAGAGACATCTCGACATGCTCACAGAAACCGTCGCCAAAATCCGTCAATGGCAACCATTTCAAGTCGACGCACTGGGCCTCGTGACTCTACTTGGTGCCGAGCAAGTAAACCGAGAGATAGGGAAACTTAGCCGCAACAAAATCACCGACTACCTCCCCCTGCTCGGCGCATTCGTCCTCGCCAGCGACCAGATCACGCAACCAATCCCCGGCTTCGCGCTCTATAACATCACAGACGGGATCGCAGCCTACGACTTAGCAGGCTGGTTCTCACGATGGCTTCTTAGCAGCGACCTGACCTTCTGCGCCTCCACCATCACAATCTCCGCAACCACCACGAACCACAAGCGCAGACTCGTCGACATGTTGCTCAGCTACACATTGGGCCTATTGACGCTC
Source organism: Xylaria sp. 218_066 (assembly GCA_019843955.1). NCBI lineage: Eukaryota > Fungi > Ascomycota > Sordariomycetes > Xylariales > Xylariaceae > Xylaria > Xylaria sp. 218_066. The sequence continues at coordinate 61,928 of JADKYC010000148.1, read as the reverse complement.
GTCCCGCTCGTCTTAGCGGCCGTGATCGCCGACTGGTGGGGTCTGGCCAACGGGTTGGCATTGCTAGCGTCGGTGGGGGTACGCCGTATCATGGTATGGCAGAACTGGAAGTTCGTCGACGACACTGTGAAGAAGCCCGGCGGCTGCACGATCGAGGCCGAAAATGTCAAGGTCCTCGTGACGACGCCCGACGGCAAGATGGTGACGATCCGCACGACGCGCGATATAGTGATCAATATCCTGCTCACTACGCCGCGGCCGCCGCATCGCCACTTCTATACAGCCGCGCGGAGCTTCGGATGGCTGGCGTTTGGCGCTCATGTCGTGTCGCTAGGCATGGCGTCTCTAATCTGCCAGTTGACAACCGTGGTCCTGCTTGTTTCCGCGACCGTTGTCTTGTCTTGGCAGGTCGGCACGGATCCGAAGCACATCGGCAGTAGGCTATCGCTCGATTGCGAGGATTCGGAAGTTGGGTTCAGAGCAGCGGCTTATGCGCGGCTTGAGCTGAGCAGGAAAGAGGAAGACTCCATGGTTCTCTGGAATTTATTTCCACATCGGAGCAATGAGACATGGTGGACGAAGTATGAGAAGGCAAAAGAACAGAATGATTTTGTAGCTTGGGATCAAAAGCTTGCTCAGCCCGAGTAGATTGTGTGTTGCTTTAAGGTGCCGACCGTCGCTAGCTAATGGTATTATAATCTCTATACGGTTATCATGAGGAAGACACGACTATTGCCTATACTTGCTAACATTTTCCGATGCCGCTAAAGTCAACTGCTGTCATAAGCCTATCTCCCCCAAGCTACGTATCTACTTTGATCTTAGCAACCTAAAGCATACCCAGGCTCGGAAAAGAAAAAAAGTCAATGAGATAGACTGGCCATATCTACCTTAAAGAGGTCGTTTCATGGTGTGCAATATCTAGGTTGCATAATTATACAGACAGGGATGCTCTGTGCCTTATGAAGAAGTGCATGCTGTGCCTCCTTGACCTGGTTTACTTCAGATACAGTATAATTAACACATCTTTGTCATTACACAATCTGATCTACTCGCCCCTATAACCATGGGTCATTTAATCTTGCCTAAGCACCCGATCCACCCACCGCTCGAAATCCGCCTCCGCGATCCCGAGCTTTACGATGCAGGCGACTTCGTCACTTATCCCGACCGCCAAGGCTGGGGAGAAAGGAGCGTGGCGGAATGGGAGCAGCTCTTCGCCCGGAAAGACGACTCATTCGTGGCTTTTCTAGAGCGATGGTTACTTTCGGGCCAGCAAGCGCCTTCTTCGGCTCCTATTTCAACTCTTTAGACTTTGTTCACGTGACGGATGATCCAGCACACCCGGTGTTCACAACTACGCACCTCCCGGAACTTTTACGGCAGTTCACGCCCAAATTGTCGATCCCTGCTAGCCGCCGGCTGAGAGACATGATAGAAGCCGGCAGTTTAGAGGCGATACTGTCACAGGCTAGCGACGAAGCTAGCTTAGGCCAGGACTCACTGCCTAACAGTTTCCTTGTCAAGTTTTATTAAGTCATACTCAAACATATACAAAGACCCGAGAGATCTCACGATAGGTCTGGCTACGTCAACTATGTTAGAGACTATAACAACGCTCATGCACTTCGATCATGAGTCTCAGTACGCGAGTGCAAGCACGCAGTGCATAAACCAAGGCGATAGCTTTCTATGGCGTAAGCTCAGAGAGGATGGCTGGTGCCCGTCAGAATTGGGTAGGCTGTTACCCACGTCGAATACCGCGTCCTTGTATTTTTTATATAATATTGAGCGACCCAAATCCCATGAAACACATCAGATGATCCGAGTTCAAAGGAAGTTAAGAGGGAATGAAGACTTTATGGAAAGCTCTTCGCCTACAAGGCTATGTATGACCTGGGAATGTACCCACAGAAAGTTACGAGAAGACGAATATAAAACAAAGCACACCGACGAATGTAAGGGCTGCAGCGATATAGTAGCCTGTCCGGATCAACCACGGTGTCAAATACTCCGGATTAGCAAGATGGTGCGGAGCCTCCCCGGAGAGCACTCGAATATTCTGCTATTTTGGTGTGATACGATATGTATTCCCCCCGACTCAGCAGGTATGTCTGAGGCGCAGGGTATGGCATTAGGGGAAATGCGCCAGATCTATGCAGATGCCAGGGCAGTTCTGGTCTTGGATTCGTGGCTTTTTAGTACCGACACCCGAAATATGAACCAAGAAGAGATCATTATGAGAATCCTGTACAGTCACTGGAACACGCGACTGTGGACGTACCAAGAAGGCGCGTTAGCAGCCTCTCTCTATTTCCAGTTCCGTAACGAAGCTTATAGTCTTGACAACGGTATCAAAGAGCTGCGCAAGAACATCGACCCTATGGCAAACTTGACAATCATTCAGCCGCTGCTAAGAAAGTTTCATAACTTACCTGGCTTCCAGAACGAGAAGATAGTGGAGAGAAAGCTGATGGCGGTCACAAGTGGCTTGGCCCATCGTACAACGAGCGTGGCTACTGGCGAGCCTTTGTATCTTGCCGTCCTACTCGATCTGGATGTGGCAGCAATCGCCCGAATGGCGCCTAATTTAAGGATGGAGAAATTTTGGACAATGCTGTCCAAGATTCCAGCTGATCTGATTTTTCATTCCGTGGCATGCTTTCAAATCGACGGGATTCGCTGGGCTCCCACTACATTCCTCACTTCGCCTTTGAACGCAACTGGTTACGGCCTGCCATCTTTTATAGACGACATCATTGACTCTACCATGTGTGAGAGGGAAGAGCGTGGCGTTTTGGTTGCGTGTAAGGGTGTTCGTTTCAGTGTTGGAGAGATGAATATCGGAGACTATCTGGATTTAAAGGATAGCTACGGCCCATGGTTCCAGATTCCATTCACCTTTCGCTACGCTGATGATGTTTCATCACCGTTTCTGGCTCAGCACAATCAGAGGACACTTAATCCGCATCAGGCGTTTGGTTTCCGTGAGGTGGCAGTTCTCGGACGCAAAGTCTTCGGTGAACTGTCGACCACAAGGCCGGTGACGCCAATTACCACAATAGAAAGCGGTATGCTAGTCGGGATTGATAAAGAAGAGGGCGGCGTTATTTATTGTCGAAATATAGGAAATTGTATGATAATGAATAGGGACGAGGTGGAAAGACTACCCAGTTTCCCTTTTGTCACCTATCGAGGCTTTTTTTTTTCGGGGATACGGAACTGAAAGTAGTTCGGGTCGTGGCCGCGAAGTCTATCCCGGAGAGTCAAATATGGTGTGTAGGATAGGTGGTGTTGGCTGTATTGGTATAGACCTGTTGATTATGGGGATAATGCTGGTGTACTGGATAAGGGGATAAGATATCCTTGACGCTCTTTAATCATTCTAGTTGTCGTCATCTACACGATACAAGCCTGGAATCGCGCACATAAAAGAATGGGTGGAAGCGCACAGCAAAGGCATGTTCACCCTATTCTAGCACGATATTGAGTAGAGAAACGAAGCTATAGTATAGGAAGGTTTCGACTGCAGCCACGTAGTGAAGCTGCGTCTCGAATGCCTACCTAGGCATGCATACGATTAAGCGATTGAGCATCTAAATTTCTGGGCACCGTTGACGACGATCCTATCCGCCGCATTGATAGTGACGACCCCGGTCGTTTCATGAGGAGATGGCGTGGGAGACTTTACTATCCTTGGCTTATAGACTCAAGAATCGGCCTCCGCGGGCCCGGATTGGTGGTGCGATGTTTAACTTCGCTGCCTGGTCTCAACAACCTAGTCATATAACTAATTTATATAGATTCAATTCAGTATCATCGAAACTACATTCTGAGATGCACTTCAACCGAGATAGACTTTATTCACACCTTACTTTGTCACCATGGCGGCCAAAAATAAAGACGAAAAAAAGAGGCCTAGTTTTATCCGTCCATTCGGAAACGTGTAAGTGAAACTCTAAACCGCGTGTGATCCAATTGTCGTAAATCAAGACAGCTAATGCTCGTGTTTCATCCCTTAAGGGAGTGCTATGAATTCCACATGATCCAACTGAGGTTCCTGGGAAGCATAATAGTAAACAGTCGGTACACCATCCCGCCATCTCTTACCACACCAGAACACCACGACCGCGTCGTCGCAGGGGTCGAAGACGCCATAGCCCGCGTCGTGGTAGAACACCCGGCCCTGCGCCTCGACGTCGTCAACGCAGACACGAAGCGTCCAGCATGGGTGGCTGTCGACGAAATTGACTTGACGCACCACGTCACCTGGGAAGACGTCGACGGCGCAGCTGGGAACTACGAGGAGACGTTACGGGACAAGATCGAGAAGCGGCTTGACGAGCCATATACGAATCTCGCAGGCCGTCCCCAATGGCGTGTTCTCGTGCTATTCAAAACAGGTGATCATCCTTGTCTTGACATTGTCTTCGACTACAGCCATGCGTTCAGCGACGGGACAAGCGGTAAGATTTTCCATGAGACGCTGCTGCGCGCTCTCAACGACACCACCATCACCACCACCAAGACAGAAAATGAGGGGACACAGAACCGAAGTGTGCTCGAAAACCGAATACTGAAAATCCCATCGTCGGCACGCGCTCTCCCACCACCCGTAGAAAAAGTCGGCAAATTCTCCGTATCGCCCAAGTTCGCGATATCGACGGCATGGAAGGAGTTCCGACCAGCGAGCCTCGTCGTCTCGGGGTCGGCAGCGCACGCGCACTGGGCCCCGATCCGCGCGACGCCGTACGCGACGCGGTTGCGCGCTTTCGACATCGAGGCGGTCACGGTCCGGAATATCCTCACGGCGTGTCGTGGTCACGCGACTACGATGACGGGACTCCTGCACGCGCTCGTCCTCGCGTCCATGGCGTCGCGCATCGACGCCACTGCGTTCACGGGTTCGACGGCCCTTGATATGAGACGACATCTAGGACAGCCTGCGCCGGGTCTCGACGCCAAGCGCACGATGGCCGATTACGTATCGCAGACGGCGCACGAGTTCGACGCCGATCTTGTACGCGCGATGCGGGCGGCGACGGCGGCGGACGATGCACGCCCGTCCCAGACGCTCGTAGACCTCGTCTGGCGCTGCGCGACGCGTGTGCGCGCCGAGATCCAGAAGCGTCTGGACCGCGGTCTCAGGAACGATGTTGTCGGCCTCATGAAACTGGTAGCCGACTGGCGGGCGCAGTTTCGCACCGAAGCTGCCAAGCCCAGGCCTTATTCATTCGTGGTCACGAATCTAGGCATCCTTAATGGTAGGCTAGATACGGCGGAAGCGGGCAAGGAGGAGGAAGATGGCGGCGGTAGCGGTAGCTGGGCAATCGAGCATGCGGTGTTCGCCATCAGCGCCGAGGTGTGCGGCGCCGCGTTCCAGGTCTCTCCCATCTCGGTCAGAGACGGGGCGCTCTGCGTCAGCTGTAGTTGGCAGGAGTGTGTCGTCGATGGCGAGTTGGGAGAGGCTATCGTTGCTGACCTGGCGCGATGGCTGCGGTTTATAGGCGAGTCGTGATTGTAATATATCAATATATGAACGAGATACTAATACCGTAGGGAGACTCTCATGTATATATATAGAGATATATATATATCTAGCTTCTCCGCTTACTGTAATGATATAATAGAATTTAAGACGACTTGGTATTCGTCCTCACGAGGTAGGATGAGATGGAAGCTCATGATAACCAGCTACCGCCTCATCCTCGATCTATTCATTACGGCGACATTCTCGTCGACGCAAAGTGTACAGTAACGTAACAGTGCATTGAAAATAATACTTACTACAAACAGTAATAGGTAATTTGCGGTCGCCAAAAAAGGCTTATAAACGTTGCTTTTTGGGCCCGCCCAAAATGACGAGCCAAACCACCGTCCCAACTATAAAACGTATTTTATGCTTCGAGAGGGTTTCCCAAGTCGCGCAGCCGCCAATTAATGATAAACCCGAGCCCTAGCTAGATAAACAATCTTTTGTCGATAACCCTGACGCTTGTCCCCAATATCAGCCACCACCCCTTGCCACCTCAACTCCTAAGACTATGCAACCGAAACCAAAGGCCCCCTGGATTCCCACCAGTTACCAATGCGTAAGAGGGAAGATGCGCGTCTTAGTATGTACGGGGACAGTTCGTTGCGAACGGCGAGCGGCTGCCGCCGGCTCTCCGATCTACTCGACCCGGCTCTTCTTCGCCCGGCCGCGCGGGGCAAGATATTTGGCGCGGCCGCCGACGCTCTCCCAATACTGTTGGAGCAACTCGGGCGCGATGTTCTTCAGCTTGGTCTCGGCCTCCATCGTCGTCTCACCGTGTGTGGCCGGGTGTCCGACCCATTGCACCTCGAACTGAAAGCCCCCGCGATTCTTCTTCTCATGCCGCAGAACCTTGAAGGCGTGGTATGTCTCCGGGGGTGCGTTTTTCGGCTTGCGGAAGAGCGCGTTGATCCGCCCGCCCTGGGCCTTCCAGTAATCATACAGGGTTTCTGCGGCATTTTGCTGGATCTCTTCCTCGGCTTCCCATGTCGCGTCCTGCTCGCCCTCGTCCACCCACTGTACTAAAATTTCGACGGCACCACTTCGGTCGCCGGCCATCCGGTGTTTGAGCAAAGTCTTGATTTCGTGTTCCTCACGGGCATCTTCGTCGTCTTCTTCTGGTACTTCGGCTTGTGCTTGTTGGACCGGTGCCTGTTGGGCCGAGGCGGTCTCGTTTTGCTTCCCCTTCCCCTTTCCCCTTCCTCTTCCTGTATCCCGTGCAGGCGGCCCTGGGACTGCTTCGGCTTCGGACTTAGGAGCTGAAGAGGCTGACGCGTTGGCAGCGTTATTGCCAAGGAGTTCTATGCGACAAGACAGTCAGTAACGGATGAGCAGGGCCAGGGCATATCGAGGTGCGCATCGTAAAGGGGATTGGTACATACCCAACCCACCCATCGGTGCTTCTGGCACGAGGGAGTCTAATGGCGCAGCTGCTGCCGTCGCGGCCTTTGCACGAGCCGGACTGGGCCCCGTAGCGGTCCGAGGCGTTGCCGCTGTATCTGGTGCATCGCCTTGCTGTGACTTCAACGACGGTCGACCGGGACGCCCTGATCAGCCTCTCACGTTAGCCGACAACCGAGTCATGTCAGTACGACGGAAAGCCCGGGAATCCATACGCTTGGCGGAGGACGATAAGCGCGATCTGCTGCTCGAGCCGGGCGTTGCAGACGCAGACGAGAGGCGCGATCGTGCAGTGCGCTGCGAAGTGGGACTTTTGCGCGTGGGTATGACGTCGTCATCTGTTCCGGCCATTGTCACAAGTCAGCGGCCTGTGTGCCCGTGTATCCGTGTACCCGTGTGCACCCGTTGCACCCGTCTGTCAGCGGTCAACTCACCGTCGTCCATGTCTTCGTAAGGGTCGCGCTTCGCTTTGCGCTTGGTGCCTCGCGGAGTGGGACCGGTGCCATTGACGGACTCCCTATCTTGCTTGCTGGGGGAGTTCCAGAAGTTGAGGAGGGCCGCCATTTAAAGTGGTGTATTTTCGGTTCGGTGTCGGATGCAGGTGCCGATGCAATGCAGTGCAAACAAAGAACGGGGGGAAGGGCGAGACAAGGGGGCCCAATCGGATGGCGTCTGGCTGGCAGGGTGTTGTTTCGACAATGATTTTTTCGATAATATAGGTGAATCGAAGTACAGCTTATATCATATATGGTTGCTACCTATGCTGTGCTGTGTGCTGTGCTGTGCTGTGTTCCTGTATAGATTGGGGTCAATGAATTATAAATATGTGTGATGATAGTGATGATAGTGATGATGATGATGATGATGATGATGATGATGATGATGGAGGTTGCAGGTATCGGAGCGGGTGATGGCGGGTGAATGCAATGGTGTGTGCGTGCGTGCGTTGTATGTGTGTGTGTGGTGGTAGTGTGTACCTGATGCAAGTCCGTCGACAGGAGAGAGGAAAAAAAAAAAAAAAAAAAAAAAAAAAAAAAGACGGTCAGCGTGGATACGTCGTGTTGTGTATCCTGTTTGTTGTCAAGGCGCGGTTCTACAGCGGAGTCAAGAGCTTTGAACGATGGATGATTTTATCTACTACTCCGTACACTAAGTACGGTACCTAGGTAATTCCTAGTATAGTGCGACGATTCTACGCTAGACTACATGGATAACGAGGACGGGGAGATCAACACTGCAGCACTGAGTACAGGAAGTATGCTCGGTACGTGTACTGTATATTTATACGTAGCTATGTACTTACAACCGGCGATGTAACCCCGACCCCGACCCCGGCACTGGTATGCGAGAAATACGGAGTAATTAGCTGTTCGGCTGTACCTGACCTGCACAAATCCTGTCCTGGCGCCGTTTTGGTGTTACCTACCTCGTGCGCTGTCACCAGCTTGTGCTCATGCCCAAGGAGGTATCTCGGTATCTACTTAACATACCTAATCTAGGTACCTACCAAGATGAGTAGGTGTTATAGTTACACAGGCCTCCCCGGGGCAGCAGCAATGGCAATTTAGTAAGTACCTACCTCATCAATGATATATACCTACTTAGGTACCTAGGTAGGTAGAGGTTGCTTCGAAATCGGGAATCAAGCAGTACATGTAGTCTGTCTCTCTCAGGCTCCACATACCAAAAATGGAAAACTTCCCCTCTCCGGCTTGACAAGGTCTAACTTGGAACTGATTACTGATGATTGATCAATTAATTACCTTTCCAACCACCTACCTACCCGACTTTCAATACATGCCTTTCTAACACTGCCAGACGAACGAGTCACGCAACAGATAGGTAGCAAACACTTGGCTGTTGTGAACATATCATATTAGTATATGTTATCTGCATCTCTATATACTCCTATCCAGTACCGCATATCGCCCGCTGCCCGTGCGTCAATATGTATTCCGGCTGAAATAAAATATATACACTTAAAAGTTAGAAGCAAGACGCCGCCATCCCTCCCCCCACCGCCCAAAACCCCAGTCAGAAACCCTATTATAGGTAATATGATAAAGAAGAAAGAAGAAGAAAGAAGGAGAGATCGTGGTGGTTGGTGAACCGTCGACGCCGAAGGGGAAAAGTGCCCACCGGGTACCGTCCCGGATTTACAGGCCGGAATCGATCTTGACGATGCCGCTGTTGTCAAAGTATTTGCGCCACGCGGCACAGTTGTTCTGGTACGCCGTCTGGTCGGCCGAGCTGATCTGCGCCTTCTGCTCTGACACGCGCTCGAGGAAGTCCACGCTTAGCCCGCCGCTGACGTGCCACGCGATGTGGCAGTGGAAGAGCCAGTTGCCCGGGTTGTCCGACCGGAACGCGAGCACCAGCCACCCGAACGCCGGCAGCATCGTCACGTCGCGCCGCGTCGGGTTGTTGCCCTTCAGGCTCGCCTGGTCCGTCGCTGGGTTGAAGTCGCCCGCGTTCATCGCCGACGCCCCGAGGACGACGAAGTCGTGCCCGTGCAGGTGCATCGGGTGCGCCACCGGCGACTGGTTCTCGATCACCCAGAACGTCCACACGTCCTTCTGGTCCACGATGACCACGTTCTCCGACGTCGGGTACGACGTGTTGCCCGTCAGCACGTAGTCCAGGATCGGCTGGTCCCAGTTGACGTTGATGGACGAGCCGTTGACCTTCCAGACCACCAGAGGGGCATTCTCGAGCGTCACGTTGAGCAAGTTCTGTAGGCTGAACGTGAACTGGTCCAGCGGTGCTTGGCGCGTCACGACCGGGACGTAGTCTAGCGAGTCACGACATCCCGGATTGGCCGGGACGGTTCCCTGGTTGGTTGGGATGCCACTGGGGGCCGTCGAATACTGTACGATAGCGGCCGGCCCCGGATTCATGGATGCGCCGCACAAGTTGACCGCCGGGAGAGTGACGTTCATCCAGTAATTCCCCGGCTTCTGCGAGGCGGTGATGATCACGTCCAAGCGCTGGCCGGTACCGAGGAAGACGTTGTCCGTGGTGAGAGCGTTGACCGGAACCAGGTCAGTCGAGATGACGGTCATGTTGTGGCCGACGATCGATACCTGGTAGCTGTGTTCGACCGAGGGGTTGATCAATCTCAGACGGTGACGCTTGTTGGGCGTCAGCGTAATTCGGGAGTACGCACCGCCACTGCCAGCCGGGTTGATATTGGTCCCGTTGAACAGGACATTGTCACTCGCCGGCGGGGCTGCAGTGTGCTGTGTCTCGACTACGATCTCGTCTGCCGTCTTCAGATAGTAATCATTGATAGGATAGGCCCCTAGGTCGATATCATAGTTGAGGGAAGCCGGCCCGTTGATGACGATAGGCCCGAAGACACCATTGCCATACTGCGCAGAGAAGTGGGAGTGGTACCATGTTGTCCCGTACTGGGTAAGCTTGAACTTGTATGTTTTTGACGCTCCGGGTGGAATAGGACATTCGGTCACACCGTTGGCACCGTCTTGAATATTGGTACCCAACTGACGTAGACCATGCCAGTGAATCGAGGTACCATTAAGACGGAGGCTGTTCTTGACATTCACAACGACAGTGTCTCCCCAATTGGCTGTTAGGGTGGGTCCGGGATACTGATTGTTGATGAGCATCACTTTGCTCTTGACCCTTCCGTCCGGGCCAGTCCAGTTGTCGTGCTCCGTCACCTCCCAGTTGAACTATTGAATAGAGTTAGTCGCCATCTGCACCGATCGTTCCATACATGGGCCAGCAGAATGGCAGACTTACAGTTTTGGTTGTACCCGGTGGCGTTTTGGTTTCATAATCGGTGTTGATATCAAACCCGGAGCTCCAGCAGGCTCGGTTTGAAGCAGTTTGGCAAGACGCAGCATCTCGAACATCAAGCTCATTCGGCTGTGATGGGGCGCACTGGCAGAGTCCCGCAAAGAGACCGGCAAACAAGATCCCGGTACGGGATATGAGGGAACGCATAGCAGCAATAGAGAAAAGAGTCCAGGGACTTGGAAGACTGAAAAGAAGAAAGAGCCGAGAGCGGCTTCCCCGATATCTTTCAAGAGTTGCTAGGAAACTGTAGTGATGGATTTATGAACGCCAATGGCTAAGAGGTGTCTCACTGACCTTATATAGTCTATCAAGAGGCGCCCATAACCGACCTGGCCGGTAAGTCGGCAGGCCGGTCGACACTCACTGACCCTATCTGACACAGTGAACCAGCCCAAGGACTGAGGTTCCCCTCCCATGTTCTCGATGGCTTTGCCCGGCATGAGTATCGAATACGGTGTCCTCCGATGATAGAGCTGATGACAGTTCCTTTGAACGGCTACATCCTGCGCGAAGAACCTGCCGTATGAAACGTAATAGGATAAGTGTAATAGGCCGAAGACCCGATAGTGAAAGTCTCGTGCAGGCTGCAAAGGGGAAAGGGGTGTGCCAAGCAATAGGATTATTGAGTCAGGCCTTCGAGGCTATGGTCGCGTGGCCGTCCGTGGTATGGAAAGGTTTTGACAGTATAATCAGACCGGAGCGGATACAGTAAGGAGATATGGTAAGGAGAGAACACTAGCTCGCGCCCATTTCTGGTCTCATGCTGGAGTGCCTCAAGGCATCCCGAAATTGTGGTTCCAAGATCGAATGAGGCTGACACACGATCTCGCTAGAGCTCAGGTTCGTATTAATCTTCCTCGGGGCACCGCCATGTGGCGCATGTTACTATTCCATTTTAATTCAAGATGCAGAGATGACTTCACCGATTCGATTATCACTGCTTCAGGTAAGATTTCGATGTCTTGGCTGGTGTAGGTTGGTGCATAGTAGTGCTCAACGTGGAGACCATGTGAGCAGGCAAGGAAATACATACACCGCCAGCAAGGGAACAACACATGCATCTTTTAATAGAAACACGCCTCTACTCATCCCGACAATGGAATACTATCCATACAGACCGTTTATTGTGATTCACTTGTGTTTCTGAAATTGACGTATAGTGGTATTGGACCCGCGCCGGCGTCGCTAACCCTTACTAGTACTGGAAAAGAAAGGAGGCCCAACGGGACAGGATTTGAAGGAACTCGAACGTACCAAGCATTCAAGTCAACAATTCATTGTCGTTGAATAGACACATTGAAAATAAGCGGCGCAGAGTGGGAGTATCTCGTAAGATAGGCTTGTTGGCTGATGGCAATAATAACAACCTATCTCAGAGTGGGTGTAGAGGTCGACGCGTGATTTGGGAGGCATATCATGATCACATAGGATACCCGAAAAGCCGGGTTACCCGTGGCGCCAAAAATATTGGTCTTAGAATGGATCTTTGTGCGACCTTGAGTGCATCGTGATGGCCCGGGCTTCTTGATCATGTGTATACTGTATACTGTGCGGCGTGTGCTGCAACCAACGCAGGAACAGTAAACACTCTTTCTCTCTCCAACCTCTTACGATATTCTCTCCGAGAGGTTGATTGCTCTAGCGACTAGCTAGTTGTTGATACCAGATGGGAACATTCATGTAATAGGTAGCTTTGGAACCCTTATACCCTCATGTACAGATGCCAAACCCACGACTGAAAACAAGGTAAATCTTCCCATGATAGCACTCCGAGACCACCAAAAAGCAAGAGCATATGCGAGTAAATTGTCTGAGATATACATGCCATGGAACTACGACATACCTATAGGCCTATAGGCTATCCCCCTCCAACTGCACCATGACAGCGGTCTGCATCCCGGTTTTTGTTTTTCCTGTTAGCGCTTATATAGGGCTTGCAGGAGGATATCAGCCGCATTACCATCGTATTGAATCGAAGTCACTTTTACATTTACATAGGTAGTGGAACTAATAGAGATATGCGCTTTCAGTCCACAACGCAATTAATTTAGTTACCCAAAGTACGAATTGCACTAAAAGTTAGTTTTGTTAATTAAACACATACTTAATATATAGGGGCTATATTTAGTTTTTCGCAGTTTAATCCTTCGCGATTAAGCCTTTTGCGATCTAGCTCTTCGCGATCTACCTACTTATACGAAGACGACCTTATATATAAGCCTACGCGTGCGGACTGGCAAAATTCTCTGGAGACCTAGCGCACATGAATGCGTACGGACCAGAGCTGCGCAGGTCTCCAGCAAGTAGGTAAAAACAAGCTCTACGAAGTCTATTAGATACCATCTATTAACGTGTCCTCAGAAAATATGTTGAAATGACAGCACCAATTGCCCGTAGGTACTATATACAAGAGAGCCCATCAGCTTGGTTCGCCTTTAAGATCTCCGGTTCTAATGCAACTTGATTTCGTAGATACATCACGCTCCTCTACCCCAACGCCATGCACAAGCCAGCTACCTGGCTACCTGCTCAGCTACGCAGCGATGATTCCTTGCCACACTTAGCTCTCAAAAGTTCATTCATATCTTTTTAATTTCCACAATGCTGAGCTGTGCCGCGAGTCACCCTGATCATGTGCAGTTCAGACTCAGCCCCTGGAACAACGTAGGAACCCGTCATCGCTAGATAGAACCATCCCGTGGTGCCAAGTCCCAGTTTTCTCTTACGCTCCACTTACCAATGGTGTGGTACTATGTATGTAATCGCCAATACGTATAGGGCTGGTTCTGCGGCAATGCATACCACTCCGGCCTTAGCGGATGTCGCGTCACAAGGTCTAGATTCCCCTGTTCATGTTTCGTCTCGAGACTTTTTGACAGGACGCGCCAGAACTTCGTACAAACGTAGATACTGGCATCGCGATTCCTTCGATTCTGCGACGTAGCGCAGAGCTCCCGATCTAAATCCTCGATGCAAGAAAAGGAGTGCCTTCTAGCGTACCAGGAGTTAAGATGCATTGGCTCGGTAGACTATGTGCGTCCGAACACCGAACGTAGTAAATCCATGGCAATTACTTCGCTACCAATATTGTCAATTTCAGCTCCATCATTGTGGCCAAGGTGGCCATGCGGTCAGGTTGACTATAGATGTAGCTTCATGCCCCCTTCGGCACGGGTATTTTAGCCTTTCGCTTAATCACCTCGAGAACTTGAGGAGATCCCGGCGAAAACGTGGCTAGCTCGGATGTCATGGAAGAGGCTGGAGACGTATTTTCCCGAATCACCGACTCGCCATTCTCGCGCTTCCGGCTAAGGTTCGGCTGACATAATGAATGGGACGAACCGAAATGAGTAGTGTGGCGTTTTTTACCTTCTTCGTATTTCGGCGAGAATACGCGATCGTAAACCCTAATTCTACCAGGATGCCAGTATAAATCCTTCCGTCATCAGCATGTGTGTGTTACGGCCCAATCATAGAGCCAGGTAGAGTATCTCGAAAGGTGCCTATTGGACAAGGATTCGTATTATCGATTGAGTCACGATGACATTGTTGCCTAGGAGAAATTCCATCCCTCATAGGAACTAAGGATGCTCTGATATTTTAAGAAGTCATGCGCGAGTGATGTCCTTTGGAGAGACAATGACGAGGCGTCCAGGATAAGTTTCAATCCATTTTGGGTAGAGTAACGGCACAATTAGGAGGATTAAATTCACCGATGGCGTGGTATAATCACATGTTCCAAAGACGCAAACGCAAGTCGGGGTGATGTTACTCCTTGTCGTGATATGTAATTGAAACTTAATCAAGGTGAGACTATATAGATCGATGCGCAACCACTAGAGCTTTCAATAAAGGTCGTTATTTCCAGTTCTCTCATTACAGCTAGGAAAACTTCGCGTGTTTAAGATGAGAGCTAGTAACTACTTCTTGAATTAGATAAATACGTTTATCAACAAAACCGGTTGTTACCGTGCTTACGGTGAACTCTAAAGATAGGTACAAGTGACTGAGTGGTGCGATGTCTAGGTAAGTAGCTTCTTAGTAAAGCTTAATTTTAGGTGAGAGGGAACGTGATAGATGTTATTGTTTTTTTTTTTTTTTTTTTTTTTAAAAAAAACCCCCAAAATAAAGTCAACCGATCTTGGAAGAAACTATATATTACAACGTATGGAGCGGAGGGGTTTATTGCTTAGGCTTGAGACTTCAAAACATCCTCTAGTCTTGCGAAGCCCCAGCCAGCAGGCTCTAGTTGCCTGCATTTCAAGACATTTCGAGGGTTTAAGGGCATGTTAGAACCCGATCCAGCTCCCATTCAATACGAACACCCAAAACTAGTGACGCGTTCCCGTCCAAAACTATAGTTGAAGCTAAAAGCGGAGCGGATAGAGTATTTATTACTATTACTAGTCTTATCTACGGTCTAAAAAAATGAGATTCCGGAAGAGCCCATCCTGCTTTGAGTTGTGTGCTTGAGTGGTAAGTGACAAAAATGAATTTAATTGTGCGCGATTTATCTCCGTTGTCACAGCTGACACTGCTGGTAGCTCCAGTATTGACGACTTGGTATTGCGCAAGGAGTGACACTTCTATCTACATGGCAAAGATTGCCAAGCTAGTAGACATATATATACGGGCTTTTGGCCTGTGCGTTCCGTGACATCCGTTCCAAATCCCAATTTAATTTTTGACTCTATCACGAGATACGGGTATAAACAAAGGGACTTCTTTATATACTTTATTAGCGGTCATGAAGGTGGTTTTAGACATTTAGACTCCACGCAACAACAAGTGTCTTTCACTTGCCTGGAGCAAGGAGCTCCTGACAGTCTCCACTTCAAGCTTAATACATATGCTAAGTCTAACAGGAAGGTACACTTTCCTCTAGAATTTATCATGAAACTCGTGTTTAGGCTCCAAGATAGCACGCTTCAAGTAGAATATTGTGCACTGGGGGGGAATTTTCGAGAGATTACGGAACAAGACCTGGTAACCCGTTGGCTTCCTAAAATAAGATTTGCAGTTATATAGAAAGATAAACTACTAGAGAACATGTCAAGTACCTAACACCTGCCTGGAAATAGCATAAATGATATATGAGCGTATTGTTAGCCTCGATTATTATACCCATATCTATGCTGAATTGGTTGTCGGTTACTTTCAACTTAAGATAATCCTTTTCTACCCGTGGGAAAGCTATAACTATTCTGCTATTCAGCGTTCTTAATATCTGGAATATCCTGAGAATTAAGCGCCTAGATTGTGCAAGCGAGCTTTTTATATTGCGAATCCAAGATGTTCTCCGTAGAATTTTTGTCATGGTGGCCCCCCTGTTGACCATTATGGCGATAGACCAAAAGATCCAGCGATGTCTCCAAACTTGGAGGCATCCAGGGCTCCGTACGTATATATACCCCCTCCGAGCCATACCAACTACGACTACGTGGTAGTGGCGCCGGTGGTGGTGACAAGTTTTGACAGCACGAACGTCAGAAGGAGGCTTGAATGACTTCTGGTGGAAGTTTATGAGATAAAACCGAGTACATGCCGGAATATAGCGCAGTTTCATCAATTTACGGACAGATGAATAGCAACAATAACGAAACAGAAAAAGGGCCCTATTCCACGCGATAGAAGCTTCAATGTACATCGAAAGACCAGAAAGACGAATAAAGAAATTGTCTACGTACCCAAAGGACATTTACAACGCGATATTATATATATTACTTTATATTTGCAATTTAGCAGAAAGAAAAACAGAGTAACCTGGATGTAACAAGGGCCTGAATATTCGGACTTAGAACTGTATCAAATTCACATAATCTTCTATGGCTTCAAGGGGGCATACTGATCTGGTTTCCTACCTTCAGCTCTGGCGGCAACCTAGGTCTATATATACACGAAAGCTTCGATTTTATTTATCTGCTATTATCGCGTATTATCATCTGTTTTCGCGAGGACGGGTAGCTGAATATGCATATCGCCGCTTCACAAGATTAATTACATGATATCCAAGAAAATAACCCATGGCAACGGAGATATGCATTCTCAATACCTTGGATAACGCTTGATTCCTCGTCAAGTTTGCACAGTTTCCTTGCGAATGTGAAAATCGCTTAAATGCGGTAAGCCCTAGCAACAACAAAGTTCATACGTACCTTATACCAGAGATTCTGACTGAAGGAATAGGTGTGATCATCTAGATTCAATGTCATTGCAAGTGAAATCGACAAGAGAGTGTGAAACTACTGACCACAAACCTCTGCACAATTATAGCCAAGCCGGCACGATATAGGAAGCCTATGACTAGAAACCGTCACGTTCTGCGCCGTTCCTCGGTGATCGTGACACCGAGCGTCATCACGTTTCTCTATTTTGTCATGACACCTAATGTATGTCTCGAACACTTGTTTCCGCAGACCTTCGCGGGTTAAACTAATTATGTACCGGATACCATTTGTTCTATAGCGCTATATCCTGAAGGGCAACAATGTTGCAAGGAAAAAAGAGAGTCCCGTTGTATATAGTCAGGCAGCGTTCGAGGAGGTAGTTAGAGAACCTCGCGCAATAACAAGTGTCTATTGCCTACCTCAAGTACAGGGCCCTGACAAACGATAAATCCAAAGGTAGTATGAGCTCATTGAATTTGCGTTTGACGCACAAAGATAAATGGAATGAGAACTGACTTTGAAAAAACTTCTTGTTAACATAGAAATGAGAGCATCGGGTTGCTATTTATACTTATCAATATGCTAGCCTCATATGCTGGTGTGCCACAGTAGCTAAAAAAAGGGTTAGAGTGTGAATGAAGCACCTATACTTTCAAACAGCGATATCGGCGGGCAATCATCAGTGAATCTCAAAAAAGGAGGGGCTACAAAGAATACTATTACGGTGAACTATAATTTATCGGGTTATTATCGTGTGTACTATTGTTCATACGAGCATGGCATAATTACGGATTTCCAATATTTGAATCACTATACAACGACTGCCATTTTGACAATTGAGTCAAACCAGCAATCGACAACCCGCTCGGCTAGTGGCTCTTATCTCGGGTTGGTTGGTATAGAAGATGTATTCTGTGTCGAGTATATGATAAATTCCGTACAATGAGTATAATTAATAGCGAGCGATGTCACCTCTCGTTACAGAACCGACACCCATGACAAATGTCCCAAAGGGGAACTACACCCCAGTAACGCTCGAGGTTGATCCGGCCATTATGGGGTTAAGGGGGTGTTAACTCGGGAAAAACCAATCAAGGACGCGCCAACTAAAATCGATGGGACTTTTGGTTCCCTGTTTATTACAACATCCACCGAAGCGAAGCAACCACCACTGTCCGTGATATACTAAGGTGGGGCGCGGTGAACTTGGCGGTTGATCATACAGATGTACAACATAGTGATGATCATTAGCCTACCACAAACGATATGAGTTTTGGATGGGTAAAATTTCCTTTCCTTGGACCTTTCTTTACCCGATAAGTTCGGGGTCTGGGTTGGACAAAATTAAAATAATGACTGACCGCTAAGCACCTATCTACTACATTTTGTCAACTGCCTAATCTGCCGAGGGCTACATTTGTGGTAGTGTGATATTACCTGTGTTATAGTGGGACGGATCCAAATTTTACTACCGGTTTACACTCCACGTAATACACAATCTCACACTTGGTACGCTTTTGAAACATATCTCGGGGTTCATCGGCGGATGCGTTAGGTCCGCTTGGATGAAGAGTTAGGCTACTACGGTAAGGTGCCTTCGCTTAGAGAATACTGAGATTCCTCATTAGCTCCGGACTAGCCGTCCTGATTATAGTTATTAGAAAGATAGGTGTCTCTCAGTGTTAGCGCTATCATTGAATCTTGTTAACATAGGATTTCAAGACCTCCAATAATGACATCAAATTGGATTGTCCGATGGGCCTCGATTGCGGCACATTCCAGTCTGCTGTCCTTGTATTGTAAAGGGGAGCGGTTCAATATTGACTAAGCGCGCAGGAGAGACACTTCCGGGTTACCAATCTACCGGAATCACCCCCACATACCAATTCCAGGTTTCTCCGTTGGCGGGCCCTTGGAGAAACAAGTACCGAAAGGGCGTCACGAATGTGGAGACTCAAGCTAGTTGATATAGTTATCGAAAAGCCAATGGAGTAATCGGGACACTAGGTACAACGAGGGGAAGTGGCGTTTTTTAACGGGGCTTTGGACCCTGAAGAGAGATCTCGACTATCAGCTAACCGGCAAGGATATCTTTTAGAACAACACTACGAATGTGTAATTTTACAGATACGAAGACGGGTTTTAAGGCATGTCTTGAAAGCAGTGACCTATCAGTCAAAAAGGGAATAGCTCCGTCCCTGCTTCACTCGCTTCTGTCGGCGCCTCAAGAAAGCTCTGCATCGGCCAAGACCGGACTGCTGGGTCTTAGATAGCTCAGTATACTCTTGTGCGAGTTTTTTCTTGTTCGTGGGCACCGATAATCTAGATCTTATTGTTTGTGCAAGATATTTCGGCTATGCAATGTGTTGATTGGTCTGAGCTACGTTTGGCAAGGGTACACTTATGTACTACTACACTTGCGTGCCAGCCCTGGAGTACGCTCTAGATGATATTGTGGGCATGGTAGACCTGATCATTGACAAGTTAATGAGTAAATATATTTCTGATGGATTCTGGTATAAGTATGGTTTAAAACTCTTTATACCTAGGGCAATAAATACTCCAGACCAAGTTTCCACTAATTGAAAATAAGACAGCTTCAAGATACGTCCTGAGATCTTGCGAAAGACAAGAGTTGTGCTTTGTCTCCTCTACAGTCTGCCGGAACGTCGAGATATACTTCTTGATCTCTGAGCAGCATATCCTCCTTGCTTCTGCCTCAGTGACTGACTTTTCCTTCATTATGACCCATATGGCGTTGAATACGTAGTCTAGACCGGCTTCCATGGCATCGTGTCTCTCCCTCTCCCATGAGAATAGATCATTTGTTAGACCCAGAGCAGCATACCCTGGTCGTGCCATTTCCATACACATCTCATATTCGTCATCCGGGATTGTGAGCGCCATTCCAAAAGTCAGAGTGCCGAACCAGATACTAGAAAACGCCTAGTTAGTAAATTAACCTCACCTGCATCGCCAAACGCTCTCGGGCACTCACAGCTCTCCGGCATCGATAACCCGTGAGGGCACATACTCGTCGAGGGTTTCAAACGGAGATGACCTTGTACGTGATGCCAACTGTACGAACGTCGCCCATGCTTTCATCGATGTTACCGCGCGCACTGGATCGAGAGCCAACATCTCAGAAAACATCTGCGCTTGCAGACGCTTCTCTGGGCCCGATTTAGCATTCACCCTCCGATCAAGAACCCCATCTCCAAAAGCATCTAGCATTCTCGTAGCCTCTTTCTCTAAGTCTTTCTTTAGATCAAAGCTTTCCATCTTATCTATGACGCCGGCTTTAGCTATTGTCTGCCATTGAACTTTTGTTGGTAGTAGACTTACCATCATAAAGAAAGGCAAACTCATTGGCGTACGAGATAAGCTCAAGTCTATCCGGAAGGCATTCAGGGACCGTCACGGAAATAAAGCTGAAAGGATCTCCTAGTCCTCCCTTATAGCTATCTACATTGCGCACATGTTTCGTCCAATCCCGCTGAGCTCGGAGCGCACCCTTGAATTCTAGGTGCTGGTCTTTGTGTATGCGAAGAGGAATGTCCCCATCGAGTCCATGGGTTTCATAGACACTGGGATCGATCTCTCGGGAATAATCGAAGTTCATGGTGTAGGCTTAGGAGGTAGAGCTAGATAGGTAGAAGATCCAAGGACGACAGGTGCTGAAGCTGCGCATTGACGATTTATACATTGACTGGTCCTTATATATAATACAAAAGGCCGCTCTCGTATCTAGGATATCCCTTGCTTTTGGTGATAGGCATATTTCATAGTCTCTCACATATAATAAAGGGGCTTGCTTAGAGGCGTCGGCCCGAGTTGGAGTGGTAGGGATCTGTTTTGCGTCCTGTCCTGGTGGCCCACTACATCCAAATCTGGCAATCTGTTCCCGGGAAAGTCACACTATGAGCACATAAGGTAGCTAGCTATCTTAATGCCTTTGATAACTACGTAGGACAATAACTACCTGATTAGGCATATGGGGTGCTATATAGTAATCGATAGCATGATGGACGTCATACACCGCCCCTTTTTTTTGCCTGTCAAGGTTAACTCTAGATCTTGTTTTCTGGTAATGGTTATTTCTTTGCCGAAACCTTTGACACATTGGCTAAGAGTCCCGAATTTCGCTAAAAATACCCTAGTGTATGCATATTTGTCTATGTACATCTATACGTAGCCAGACCCAGTCGAATGGAACGCGGCGTGTCACTAATGTAGCGTAGTTGGACTAGTGTAAAAGACCCTTGATGGATACTTATCGCCGACCGCTATCTCATCGTGGCCCTCTTGAGATCTGGTAGGTACCTGCATGTACACGTAAAGAAATTCTGCATTATTAGCAATACTCTATTTGGTGGGAAAGGAACACTCATGCTTTTCTCCATATCTTGTAGCGCTGTAGTTATCATGTGACTGCCACCCACGGAATCATTATTAATGGTTGCCAGCAACTACTAGTACTCAACCAGAACTTAGAAGCATTCCTCATGTCTTCTCTGCCTATTCTAGTCACCCCATTAGTGCGTAATAGAAATGGCGGGCCAGATATTCGAACTCCTTTCGCGAATTAATCTCGCATCTTTGATAGGCACCTCGTTGTTGGCTTGGGGTGTCTATTTTGTAGGTTTGGTCATTTACCGACTGTACTTTCACCCCTTAGCAGGCTTTCCTGGTCCCAAACTGGCCGCGGCGACAGGCTGGTATGAGTTCTACTTCCAATTCTGGCTCGAGGGCCAATACAGTGAGTGATTCTTGATCCTCTTCTCTGGTAATCATTCGGATACAAACTTATGCCGTGGAAGCATTTGACTGTTATGAACGCTCAGAGAACACCTTCAAATTGATTATGACTGACTCTGAGAGCTATAGTATTTGAGACGGAGAAAATGGTGAAGATATATGGTATGAGTTATTGTCTCCTTCCCAGGGCCTGTATCTCTAATCGAGACTTTCTGCTCCCAGGCCCCATCATTCGAATTAACCCCGAAGAGCTGTTCATTCACGACCCTGATTTCTACAATGACCTCTACGTGACGGAGAGCACAAGGCGTACCAATCACTACGATAACTTTGCTCAGGGTATCGGCTTCGATGGTGAGGCTTTTTGAATTGTCTGATCAGAGTTGGCATTGACATGATCTAGGCTGTCATCTCTTGACAGTGGACCATGACTTGCATAGGGCTCGGAGAAAGCCACTTGAGCCATACTTCTCTAGGAGGGGGGTCTCACGTTTACAAGCCATGCTTGCTGAGGTCGCCTTGAACCTAGAGACACGGTTGAGACAATACGCCGGCACTGGCAAGATTGTCCGACTTGACCATGCATTCACCGCCTACACTGGTGATATTATAGGACGGATGTGCTTGGACACCCACGATCCTAGTGACAAATTCCTAAACAAAGAAGACTTTTCAGCAGACTGGTGGGGTCTATCTTCCAACTCTTGGCAGCACAACCTTTCCTCTAACGTTGGGATGCCAGGTCCTGGATCATGCACATGATAGTGCGTTCTATTCCGCTCTTCTCCGGATTTCCCTGGATTATTCGGTAAAAGACACTTAGTCTTCTCTACACGCCTGCATTTTTGATCCTAATGTTACCAATAGACTGCTTAATCCAATTCCCAGCGAAGCATTATTGTGGTTGTATCCGAGAGGCCAGGCCTTCGCCACTTTTCAGAAGGTTTGGGAACGGTATCTCTACTTTTTTGGTAACTTGCAACTAAAGTGTCTCTAGAAAGCACGGAGCAACATACGCAAGGCATTGGGGAGCGATTCAACGAATGATGAGCATGTAGAGTCGTTGTTCCATCATGTTGCCAACAGCGACATGCCAGCATCAGAAAAGTCCGAGGAGCGACTGACAAAGGAAGCTCAACTGCTCCTAGGAGGCGGAACTGTGTCAAGTGCCCGCGCAATTTCATGTGCTACTTTCTATATTCTTACTAGGCCGGACGTTGCAAAGAGACTCAGCGAGGAGTTGAGACAACCGATGGCGGAATGGCCAAGTCGTGTCCCTACCTGGGCAGATCTAGAAAGGCTGCCTTTCCTTCAGGCAGTAATCAAAGAGGCTCTGCGGTATGTGCCTAGCCACTTGTTTTTTCCCTTTCGGATTCTGCAGAGCACTCATCTCAAGCACAGCGTCGACTTCGGTGTCATGACCCGACTTCCTCGAATATCGCCTGATGTATCGCTTCAGTACAAGCAGTACACTATTCCGGCCGGCGTAGGAACTATTACCAACCCTGGTACCTAACCACGCTAACATACCGCGTAGGTCCCGGTAGGAATGTCATCATATTTTATGCACACGGATCCAGACATCTTTCCGAAACCCTTCGACTTCATCCCTGAGCGATGGCTTGGCTCTGTCAATCCCCTGATGAACCGGAACTTTGTTCCATTCACGCGGGGCTCTCGAACTTGTTTAGGCTCAAAGTAGGTTTCTCTTTCCACTCGAACCACTGTTGTCTATTCATCTTCCACCTTCCCTTTCAGGACTATATTTGTATGCAGGATAACGGCTTACTTGAATTCCCTATCTTTGCCATTAGCTTAGCAATGGCCGAAATTAGCCTTGTACTGGCTGTTCTTTTCCGTCCAAACGGGCCTAAGCTGGAACTCTTTGAGACGGACGAAAGTGATATCCGAGTAGCACATGACTTTGGAGTGCCCTTGCCCAAGTTGGACACCAAAGGTGTCCGCGCATTGATTCACTAGCTTGGGCATTAAGAGCTAGAGGCCACCGTTGTCGCGCCCCGATGGGAGAGAATGTTGCGAGCGCTAGTTAAAGTTAGCCTTTAGGAGTAAGTACATCAAAATACTTATTGGAAGCGGTGAGTGTTGCTAGCGTTTGAGACCCTGGTCATCGATCTTGGGTACATTGGTCTAGTCAAGTTGTCAAACTTTTTAGACCCCGCAAAAAGAAATCCTCAAGATGCTACCCAATTCCCCATTATCCGGGAGGATCTGCAAGTGGCGGATGACGGGCGTCCCGGAAAAAGTCCCTGAAAATCGAAGGAATTCGCATTTCGGGACCTTGTTAATGGCAATCGTCTGTCTGTCTATACGTATACTATGTACTGATTTTCGGTTATCCCACTGTATACGTTGATGTCCGGTGTCTTGCATGCCTTACAGGTTGCTTACCAACCCTTACAATGAGCGGGTCAGGTGCCTGGTATCTATCCACTTATCCTCAGATTGGTATAAAATGACGACCGGTTTACACGTATATTCTTGATCGCGTCGAACGAAGCAATTCTCATCTCGGTTGATCAATCCATTATCTATTATTAGCGAAACCCGCCGGCTTCCGAGTCAAGAACGTAATAGCAATAATTAGGATGGCTTAAGTCAGCGCACGCGGTCAAATAATTTACATGTTATAGAGGGCTGTCTTATCATCCTTTGGCAAACTAGAAACTTACCGAGATCTTTTATTATTCCTTGGGGAATCGACTGTGAGAACTACACACCCAGCAGGGGGCCATGAGCGATGTAGGCTAGCAAGTTGCTCGGATGCCATATCGCTTACTTATATGACAAAGTTTAGACCTCAATAATGTAGGAGACACGGTGTAAGCCGTAGCTTCGCGTCAGAATGAGACAGAGGTGTCAATATTTAGTCAGCCCGAAGATGTAGCGTGTGTAGATTTCACAGAGAAGGTGAGACCATGAGGGCTTGATCAATAGCTTCATTTTTTTCCGATTCAATGTGATATGTGATATTACTCGTGATGTTAGCTCCGACACTATGGCGACAAGAGGACTAGCGCAGAGGCTTCCTAAGGCATTAGAATAATAGAGACTGAGACATCTGGGGTCAGTCGGGTCATAAGTATTTGGGCGATAAACCCTGCCAAGCCACGAGGGCCATGGGTCTTTTAGCTTCTTCGGTCGCTTTTCGAAGCAGAATCTTCTTTCATAGCACGCCGCCTACAGCTATATAATTGTATCCATCCTGTCGCCGCGACTAAAACATGGTTTGGTGTTAGGTTAGCTATAAAAGGTTGTGGTGTAGGGCCACAATTATTTATGATTCACGGCTCTTGGGCGTTACAAATATTAGAATAATAGTAATGTTTACCGCCTGGCCTGTGAAAGTGATTAATAAGCGACTGCTGGTTGTTGTTAGGACTGGCCGATGAATTACGCCCAAGTCGAATTGTGGCCTATTTTCTTAAATACTAATTTTGTTTCCTGGGTATGGCAGTCATCTACCACTACAGTCAGTCACTATGAATTTTGGAAACAGCGACTGCAACGGGTTCCAACTCGCCTTTTTGGGGACGGGCGCGGCCAATTATCATAGCAGTCTACGATCGAAGATGCCAAACGAGGACTCGGATGATGAAAACACACTACGTATAAGGACTTCAAGCGGTTGCTCGTACGCAAGCCTACAGGACCCTTGATGAAATTGTTATTATTAAGGTTAGTGTGACATCAAGTCATTTCTATGCACTTACACTACTTCCGAAGAACCTGGCCGGCAGGCAAAACCTGTGAGACCGGCAATACTCGAAACGGTTTCATAAAGGTGCCAACGCCACTAGCTGATATGTACACCACTAGTCCTGCACAGTGATCCTACAGGAACCCCGAACCTTTTTCTACTATATGTGTTTTAGCATCATCTATATGCTTTGTTCACACTATATGAGCGGGAGAAAAAAAGAAAAATTTATCCCTTCATTAAATGAGCCATGTTTTGGGTCAGGCTTAGACTTGTGAGCATCGCGTACCCCAATTTCCGATCCTCGCTTTAAATCAGATCATTCACCTTGTTAGCGGTTTTAAACTTTCGCAGCTGGAAGGAGGGCATTACTTTCGGGCATTAAGAGCGAAGGACAAATTATTTTGGCGACGATGCTTAAGATTTAGAAATCTGGTTGCCTCTGAAGGACAATCATTGGCAGTATGCTAGTAGAGATTCATGGGCGCACGTATATAAGCTGACTATGAATACCGCTGTCTCACGTTGCGTAACCATCAATCACGACCAAAGCCCGTTTCCGATTTTGTGGGCGAGTTAGTGCCTGACAAACTCGCCGGGTCGGAGCAAGACCAAACCCGTTATAGATTAAACTAAGCAAATGTGATTTAGCTGAGAGAGATCTTGGACAGTAGTACTCGTAGCCTGGTAAAGTTGCGAAAGTATCATCAAATGGTAATGGGTTAGTTTGAGAATGGGATGTCTTTGGATACTGCTTCGGGGCACTTTGGAATTGCCTAGCAGTCCACACATGGCCCAAGGGTTATGGCTCAGTTAAGAGTGATACCATACAGGTCCCTCAAGAGCTTATATTGGTCACATTCCCCCCATACATAGCCCAGTCTGATGACCCAGTCCCATCGTGAGTATTCCGTTAGATTTTACCTAGTCACAGTCATCAATAACAAGGGATACATCCTTCTCTATTCAGGCAAAGATACGTTAGTTAGGGGAGCGTCAGACAGGGGCCCAATCTTGCAGTGTACTTGATCCACACTCACCACATTTAATATGTGTTTGCGTCGAAAATTTGCCTTTCGTCTTCTCTTTTGTAGATAATTACACAACTAGGGCAATAGAGGAAAAATAGCTTTTTAGGTGATATAACTATACTTACGAGTAATGCCAAGTGATTCACGAATCAGCATTGAACCAGCGCTAGAAAGAATCCCAAGATATCTCGATGGTGAATTAAAGAGAGCATTGCCATTCTGTTCAAGTTGACCGGTGAGTTATGTGTAAGGAAGCAAGCTGGAGTCACAGAAACGTCGATGTAGCCTAGATGTTGTCTTGGTAGTTCGATCGGACGACCAATAGCCAAGCGGCTACCGCCTCCCATATTATCGTGGTTGTATCCCTAAAGTCAGAGAACGATGAGTTAAACCATGTATTAGTATTTAGATCTCCACAAAACACCTAGTCCCGCCATATGCGTCGATTGTTCTGGCGCATATTTCATTCATGACCTCGAGGCTAGTTGCCGTGACATATTCCACCTAGATACGATTTAAAGAAAGCTCCGGATGTGTCCTTAGACCCTTCTACTAAGTGATGATAGGTTATCAACCACTTTATCCATCATTTTCTTGGCCGTGCTGTGCAACACGCTTGAATGGTGCCCAACAAGTACCCATATAGGCCAAAAAAAAGTTAGGATGAACTGCTGATACGCATTTCGTAATGATGCAACACGAACTCTATGATATACGGCCTGTAATAGATAAAGTTCTTTATAAAGGCTGTCATCTCTAATAATTAGCCAGATCAAATGAGCTTGAATGAACAAAAAGCCGCTTTAGTAAGGACTGCGTCGGCAGTGTCCCCCGAAAACAAGTGTCAACATGCCGCTAAAGAGATGGGGGTATTTTTCTCGGCCTTCTGTGGAACGTGTTTTTGGAGACTTGACGCAAGATTAGAACTAGTAGATTCTGTACATATAAGCGACTGAACCACCTTTGATTTTGGTCGTCCAGGAATCAATTGATTGCTCTATTTAGCCCCTAATTACTATTCCCTGACTGCAGACAGGCCTCTCTATTCACTCCGGGCACTTAACTACAACGAGACAGGCCCATTATATAAGTTCTCTACCTAAATATCGGGCAGTAGCAACTGCCCGTTTGATTGTTCAGCTGCAATAAGTACATGTACTTGTGGGTATTTCCAGTTACACCTACGTCTATTTACTTGCTAGAGTCCTTAACAGTCTAGAATAGTCAAATGGTAACTATTCAGGGAAAAAAGGGGGGGAGGGAAGAGGAAAAGTACCATTGGCGATCAGCAAGTGCCTCGTCAATGTTAAGACAGCCGAGTAAACATGTAGACTGTTCTGAGTTATCTGGCTAGCTTTTCTTAATGAAAAGTGCAACATGTGCATAGCAGCGGGATTTATATCCAATGCCAAGATATAGTCTAGTGAAATGACTACATACATCTTATAGGTTAACCTAGGGTTCTGATGCGGTTTTTTTCTGTCTACTTCTCGTCTAATAATGATAGGCTTTATACTGCCGCCTGGGTGCATCTGCAGGAAGTAGAAGGAAGTCGGGTTAAGCTACTTAGTTATGCTGTTGCTGGAGAATGTTTTCCACGTTCACATCATATCCAACTTCTTATTTGATAGTAGCCGGTATAGCTTTCTCAGTCAAAAGCTTAAGCCTAGGTAGGTAACTTGGAAGAAAGCGAATTTGTAGAGAAATACTGTGATGGGTGTCAGCTCGCCTTTGCCCAAAGCAACGAGGTTCAGAGACAGCGATCTATATGAAATAGTTCTCCAGTAGGTACTATACTGCTCATCATATCTTCCACCGTGAGCCCAAGAATCGCGTCACCATCCTCACGATAGCTACTATGAAAGCAGAAGTTTCAACGAAGCCATACCTGAAGACATATTCTCTGTTCCACAATTTCAGATGAGTAGCCTGCCTCAATGATGGCTAAGCAAGTTGGTTGGGCTAGAACAAGTACACCATGAGTTCGAATCTCGTCGATGATTAGGATTGATTGCTAAGTAATGGATTGCATGTGGCGTGAAGGAAGTCAAACATCTCATGATGCAAAGCCCCCTGAACGAGCCCAAGAACGCCTAAAGGATGTGGCGAGCCCGACAAGCTACTAAATTTCGACGAATTTTCATCAATTTTGGGGAGGAGAGTCAGCCGAGGAGCGGAAGAACTACTTCAAGTAGTATGGCTGCTAGTAATCAGCCGCATCACGTCATTAACTAAGTAGGCCTATCCGTTGTTAGCGTGTGCCGAAGGCAACCGATTCGCCCCTCTAAAGGTTGACGAATGGTTAGATAGTGTTAGGGTTTTTTTAATCTTAACATAGCGATCTCGAACTAGAAGAACTCAATCTATCATCTTGAATAGATGCTCTCCCAGATGGTATCGTCTTGACGAGTAGAGACTTTGTTTATAGGGGGGCAAGACAATAGGCGAGATTCGAATTGAATTGCGTGACAAGCTTGGTTGCAGGGGTGGTGGGCTTCTAGAACTGGCGGAGAGGTATTGCTTGGACTCGCTTGTATGAATACATGCCGCATCGATCGAGAAATGGTCAAATAAAATGAACGAAGCTTTGGGAATGGCCTTCATATCTACCTACCTTGTTTGGACTAGCAGCGAACCCAACCCCCCCATTAGTGAACCTGTGGATTGCCTCGCTTCTCCCCGAGACCTGCACGGCAGGGGTTATGTTTTGACGTTCCGCCTCGAGGTTTTCTATTCGAACTCGTCTATACGAAGAAGACGATACGGGGTTCTTACCTATGAAATGTGAAGGCTTCACTTGGCCCCATACTAAGCATTTCTGCGCACCACAATCGCCAAGCGGAGGACAAGCCAAAGATTTGATTTTAGGATTATTGTCTAGTGTTTGACACCGTGTGCGGCTCCAATTAGAAGTTCAAGATTGACTTTACGGGTGCCTCTAAGTCCTGTCTAAGATCTTTGCGATGGCGAAGGGTGATATGGCGTGCTCGCCAAGACCCAGATTTTTGGTGCAAATGCTACGTAAGGAAAACTCTATGGCGCCATTGGCTGTCGAAATGAGATCTACGGTGCGACGTGGGTAAACTGCATATAAAGTACGCATATAGATGCAGGAGGTAAGCGCATTCTCCTACCAGCGGTTCCCTACCCCTCCGTCTCTCGACATCCCTACTTGTTACCACGGATGCCGTCGTACGGGACCATAGGCGATAACAAGATGGGAGGCAGTAGTGATATCAAGGACACTGAGCGGAGCGTCTCGCAGGATGCCGCCTCCCCGGAGCAGACCGACGCGGAATCCGTCGGCGGTATTCAGAAATATGACTATGACGAGTCGCGGAAAATTGGCATCACCGGTGCTACATTTCTCATCTTGAATAAGATGATCGGAACCGGAAGTGAGTCTCTCTCGTGTCATGGTCTCGTCAATCCACGCATTTACTTACATGAGAGTTAGTTTTCTCTACGCCGTCGAGTATCTTCGCTGCCACGGGCTCTGTCGGCGTGTCCTTGTTTCTCTGGGTGATTGGTGGCGTCCTTACCTTTTGCGGCCTCAGTGTATGGCTGGAGTTCGGCCTCGCCATCCCTCGATCTGGCGGTGAGAAGAATTACCTTGAACGCATCTATCGCCATCCCCGCTACCTCGCTAGCTGTGTTTTGGCATCGCAGATGATCCTCTTAGGTTTTTCGTCGGGCAATGCGTTGGCTTTTGGCCGATATGTCCTGGCCGCATCTGGTAGCACCCAGGGCGATGGATGGGCGGCTCGTGGTATCGGTATCGCCGCAACGACATTTGCCGTCGGCCTCCATTCCATCTTCCCAAAATGGGGCATCCGCCTTGTCAATGTCCTCGGAGTCTTCAAGGTGGTCATCGTCCTATTCATTGTGTTTTCGGGCTTTGCTGCCCTGGCGGGTCACCTCCGTGTACCTGCGCCCAACAACTTCCATAACGCATTCGAGCTCGAAGTGACCGAGGACTATGGCGGCACAGGCGCCTATGGGTATGCAAATGCCTTGCTCAACGTCGTGTACAGTTACAAGGGCTGGGAAAACGCCAACTACGTGATTGGCGAACTCAAACATCCCCGCAAGACGCTATCAGTCGCCGCTCCGCTAGCCATCGGTGGCGTCACAATCCTCTATGTGCTCTCCAACGTCGCGTACTTTGCGGCCATTCCTAAGAAAGACTTGGCCACGTCTGAAGTACTTGTGGCAGCCTTGTTCTTCAAGAACGTATTCGGCGACAGCGCGGGTGCTAGGAGTCTGCCTGTGTTCGTCGCGCTCAGCAATCTCGGCAATGTCCTTGCCGTGAGCTTTGCCCATGCCCGGTTGAACCAGGAGTTTGGAAAGGAGGCTCTGCTGCCGTTTAGCAGGTTCTGGGCTTCCATCAAGCCGTTTGGCGCCCCGGCCCCTGCAGTAAGTGACCTGACCCCGATCTCTCGGCTTTGGGGCTCCGCCATATTGACTTGATGATAGCTATTCCTTCACTGGCTCGTGACAGTCATTGTGCTCGTCGCGCCTCCCGCCGGACCCGCATACAACTTTGTCGTCAACTTGTACACCTACCCAGGATCCTGGATCAACGGCTTCGTCTGCGGTGGATTGATCTATCTACAATGGAAGAAATCCGAGAACT
The DNA here is from genome assembly GCA_019843955.1 of Xylaria sp. 218_066. NCBI lineage: Eukaryota > Fungi > Ascomycota > Sordariomycetes > Xylariales > Xylariaceae > Xylaria > Xylaria sp. 218_066. The sequence continues at coordinate 30,862 of JADKYC010000148.1, read as the reverse complement.
GGACGTCACCATGGCACACGTACCTGCCCATTACCGTTCTCTACCTGTTGGCCAACATCTTCTTGGCTCTTACTCCTTTCATCCCGCCCAACGGAGCCTGGAATGCCGACGGATATCCGTACTACGTCTTCCCTGTTGTTGGAGTCGGCGTCCTGATCCTCGGTGGAGTCTACTGGGTCTGCTGGACCAAGATCTGGCCGGCCATCGGCGGTTACAAGATCGTCGCGACGCGCATCGTCGATGAGCAGGGAGTGGAGGCGATCCGGTACCGCAAGGTCAAAAACCAGTAAATTTGCTGTGGATACGTTTGTTTTTTTTTTATATCAGAGATAGAACCCCCCCACCTGGTAGAGGAGCGTAATATCTGTGTGCTTGAATACCCACGCGATTGTTTCAGGTTCAATCGAACCAACCCAAACATGCCCACTCGTATATACATACTTAGAGTCTCTGAAGGCATTTTGTCGCCACCTCAACTGATCGCTTGACTCCGCGACCACCCCCCCCTTGACCACATGTGCTATTGTCATATTCAAGTTCCAGCGCGGTGGAATCCACCACTTTGCTTGTGAGTTAACAGCAGATAAGCCTCGATGGTATTTATCAAGCTACGCTTCTATGAGACTCCAAGCTCCAATCCATATCTTCGGACCCAGGACGAGGTGTCATACAGCCCGTCGTCTCATGAAACACAGACAAGCACCGCATTGTGATGCCTTCGCGCCGCAAAAAGGTACCGTGGTCATCAACCTGTCACCGAATAGTCATATGGCTACGCATGACAGTGTAATGATGTCGGTGGAGCGAACGAGCGAGCGAGCAAACATGCTGTGGGCTAGGAATGACGAGGCCGTTTCTTGTTTACATGTGACCTCTCGCTATTGCATCTTGTGAAGTGCGTGCATGTGCATGTGCACATCTCTTTTCGACAGATCCCCCAAGATACATACCTACCTACATAAATGGATCATCGGAGATGGGAGAAGCGTAGAAGGCAGCCGGTATGTATGTACATATATATGTATGTATGTATGTATGTATGTATGTATGTATGTATGTATGTATGTATGTATGTATGTATGTATGTATGTATGTTTGCGTCGATCGGACACTTTCCACGTGGAGAAGTTCCCGATACGGAGAGCTGCATATTGGCTTGCTCGATCAGTTCACATGCCGCCGTCGCCGCCACTACCTACTGCTTGCTGATGGCGACTGCCCCATGTTGTAGATATGTTGCGCAACATGACTTACATACATCCTTCATGCTTCATGCTGTAGTACCTGCCTGCTTTGCTGTCTTAATATCCCGGTGCCACGGCGTCCCCACCTGTTTGCGCCGCTCTCAACTTCCTTTCCTTCACTTCACTTGGATATGCCCACCTGCAGTCTCGGTTCCCGTATGTCGCCTGGTCCGAACTCTGAAGGTTACAGGTAGGTTGGGAAGCCCCTGTCTGCGCTTGCCTAATTAATTGCCTTATCTATCTCCCTCTTCCCTTTCCCGCTCTCTCTCTCTCTCTCTCATACACCGTACCTACCTACATTGTACATAGTAGGTTAAGTAGCCAGGTAGGTAAGTAGGTACCATGATTCTGCATCTCAAACGCCTGTTAGTGTTGCCGAGAGCTACCACCTGCATATGTGGCTGCTGCTGTTACTACTACTACTGCTGCTGCGTACCCCCCTCGTCCAGGTATCGTCTCAACCACACACCTCCCCCTCAAAGTGTCTGTCTCTCCTCCACGCTTTTACACTATCTACTTCTTGAGGCTCCAAATTCGACACCCTTCTCAACCCCCCCCCCCACCCAACCTTGTTACCTACCTGCATCCGGCTTCCAATCCCTTGTGTTCCTGTCCAATTACCCTGAAATAACCTAATTGATCTGTGTAGCGTACAACGCAAAGACTAGCTGTCGATTTGCGCCCCTACACTTACTGTATGTGTGTGTGGTGATTGTTCTGTATCACATAGTCGGCTTCCCTGTCCTGGTCGTTGCGCCCATTAATCCATTTATATCTTTCTATCCGACAAACGCACGTCGTACGTTGCCAGACTACCTAGGTAGCCACACAGGTTCTTCATTGATCCTCGCTGCCTACTTTCGGATTGGTGGTCTGTTCCTGGCCAAAACCTGAAGAAACCAGAGCTTGTTGAGCGAGCGATACATACCTGTCGCTCTCCTGCATGGCGCGCTATGGCCGGTCTGCCTCCATCGACACAGCGGACACGTCGACGGTTTCTTGATGTTCAATTCGACGCTGCCCTTTTCGACTTCGCCCCGAAATACATGAAGAATCAATTAGAGCAACTGGCGCACGAGTGTGACCAGCGCCTCGAGCGCCAGTTGCTGCCGAGACTCCACGCCCTTTTGCGTGAAATCGACCAGGAGCGAGACTTTTTCGAACAACAAAAGCGGGATGCTGCTCGCCGCCTGCGGGAACAATTGAGCCTACTTCCTTTGGATGCTGCCGTGGTCGATGATGCTGTCGCTCAGCTTCACGCCGTCAATCCTCGCCATCTTGCTTCCCTCCCGACGGCTTCATCCTTGGCATTGCCTGCCTTCGACCCTGCTTCTGTCTCTGCCCCTAGCACATCGGACTCCTCAGACGGTGCTTTTGGTACACCCGATGAAGACACAAGCAGCCAAGCTCCTGTGTCGCCTGGGTCGACGGCGGAAACTTTGAGCCATGCTGCACAGGACTCGGTCACCCGAGCCCAACCCTGGACACCCCCCACGAAGTCGTCGACTCTCGAGAGCGAGGTACAGGCCCAAGTCCTAGCCGAAAGCTCTACCGTTCCTTGTGGCCTGAAACGGCCCAAAGCTGATCGGCAGGGTGAGAACGGCGTTTTGTCTAAGCGTCAGAGAATTGCCAGCGAGAAGGTATGTCGCCATCCGGTTGCTATGATCTTCGTGCAGCTGATAATGGCCCGATAAGGCCCCAGGAGTAGTGCAACCCCAGATAAAGCGGCGAGTTGCATTCCCTAACTTGATGACAGGCGGTATTGTCACCCTTTTCATCTCATGTTGAACTCCTCTGGGCACCGTTTGGATTATATCCCACTCTTCAATCGCAGTCACTGACCCCCTATATTGGCTAGAATGCATATTTCGTCATGCAGAGCGAAAAGGGTTCTTTGTCGTTCGTTGTGACTATTGTAAATCGGGCTTTTTCACCGAGCCTCCTCTTCGATACAATAGGGCTTTGAAGCATTTTCAAAAGCACAACGAAATCATCCCAGATGGGGAGGAGCTGACAAATGAATATATCTTCGAAAACTTTGCTTTCCAAGGTACGAATACCCTCAGTCCTGTTTACACCATATCCGCCCTATCTGACATTTGGTAGTTGATGGGGATGAGATGGCCAGCAAATACTGGATAAGAGAACATCTCGGCGAGATGCCTCATACATGTGAGTTTCATTCAATATATATAGAGCCTCTCTAGTAAAATGAGGTTGCTGAACTTGGTTAGTCGTTCCTGTAGGCTCTTCTGGAGACACATCTCAAGCGGACGATACAGAAGAGATGGCACGTAGGCACCAGGAAATCGAGGATGCCTTTTCTCCTCCATTCCCTAAGTTGCGGGAGTCACTCCGTACCCGCCAGTCGGATCATGAGATGGAACAAGAGAAGCCACGCCGCACGCGGCGAAACGTACCGCGGCCGGATTATGCGGAAATGGTTGCCAACAAAGATCCCTGGAATGCTTCCGAGATCGAGATAGAGGTAGATCAAAATAGACGCATAGAGCCAACGGAGCTAACGCAAGTGTTAGAAAACACCCAAGGTTAATACAATTCGACCCACCAAGTCTAGTAAGCGTAGATTGACGAAGCCTGGACTCAGCTCAACATCCAAGACTACAGACACAAAGAAGTAGGATACAGACCCCTATTCTTCAAGCTCTTACTTACAGTTGATAGGCCTTTTGGTTATATGTCGGAACAGTGGCCAAGACGGTCAGCTCCACGATGAGGTCAACAACGGACAACAGCAAATGGGAGAAAGATTACATGAGCAATGATATCATGGCTTGAAACATTCATCGGGACGAATATCGAGCTCCAAATTCATCTAGCAGATATGTCGCTGATGATACAAAGGCGCAAATGAAAGGCAAGGTGCTGATGTCAAATAGCGTTGATTTGAAATTTATAACTGATTACATCCCTTGTGACAGTTTTTCTTTTTTTTTGTTGCATAAGGTTATTTATGAAGTATATTGTATGTACAACGCAAGTCCAGCCTCCAAGCACTAAAAAAATTAGTTACAGTGTTGTTGAGCCATATCTGGTCTATTCAGTGCCGACGGAAGCAGTCTTCATTTTATAGCTTCGCTCTCCCTGCCTGAAGGCTATCGAACTCCCTTGATGTGAAAGGCACGTATTCATCTCCCTTTCCGTTATCGGAGATCCAAAATAGCAGGTCCCCGTTCATCTGGGCCGGATCGATCCCAGATTTCTTGAGGGGCACCTTGTCTTGTTTATTGTTGTGCGTCGCGGAGCGCTCCGAAAGTTGACGGAGAAATATAGGCACGGCGTACCTGGGTAGATGGGCCCGAGCGTGTCTAGATGAAAGTTAGTATGTGCGTCAAACATAGGGGATTGTGGTGGCAATAGAGAAATAGTCAGATATGAAAAACGAAAATAAACAAAAAGACATACTTCAACAGCCCGCCATAATCGAAGCTTGAAGGGGCTTCCGAGTTGATGTAGACGGCCGCCATGCCGGCCTTGCCGTCGTGGCCTGGCAGTGAAATGCCGTATACCGTCGCCTCACTCACGCCAGGATACCGGCCCAGGACCTCGGAGACCTCAGCCGTGCTCACGTTCTCGCCCTTCCAGCGGAACGTATCGCCGAGCCTGTCGAGGAAGAACCAGCGGCCCTCGGCGTCGCGCCGCAGGGCGTCGCCGGTGCGGTAGTAGCAGTCGCCCTTTTTGAAGACGTCGTGGACGTACTTCTTGGCCGTGGCCTCTTCGTTCCCGTAGTAGCCCGGGAACGCGGGCGTGATGGTCGGGGGCTGTCTGACGAGGATCTCGCCGCCGACCTCGTGGGGTACGCGTCGCGCAAACCCCGTCTTGGCGTCCCGCACAATGTCCCCCGTCTCCGGATCGATGGCCACGGGCACGAAGACGTTGCGGAACTGCCATCGGCTAATGAGTCCGTGATGCCCCACGCTGTGTGCCCGGAAGTCCCCCCGTGCGGGGTTGTCAAGCGGCATGATGCCCTCGGTCGAGTTGAAGAACTCGTGGATCGTCTCGATCCCGAAGCGCTCGCGGAAGGGGACCCAGACGTCGGGTCGTAGACCGTTGCCGTAGATGGCGCGCACGGAGTGCTCCTTGTCGAGCGGCGAGGGCGGAGCCGCGAGGAGATACCGCAAGGTTTCCCCGACGTAGACGAACCATGTCGCCCGCGAGGCGCGCACGTCGTCCCAGAAGCGCGTGACGCTGAACTTGGGCGCGAGACACAGCGTCTGTCCCGTGATGAGCTGCGTCATCCCGCTGATCCCCCCTGTCCCGTGATACAGCGGCATGCAATCGTAGTACCGCTCCGGACGGCCTAGGCGTGCATTCTCGGCCGTCGTCGGCGTCACGTACGCGAACCCGCACTCCTTGCTCACGCCGTGCGTGAACCCCGCCGCAGCAGGCACAATGCATGCCTTGGGGAGCCCCGTCGTGCCGCTCGTATAGAAGAGGCCGAAGGGCGAGTTGGGCGTGACGCCGGCGCGCAGATCGTCGGGTGGCCGGGTGGCGGGCGAGGCCTCGATCTGCGCGCGCGCGTCGGCCACTTTGACGATGCGGACGCTTGTTGCGTTGAGCTCCTCGTTCACGGCGTCCAGACGCTCGAGAAGCTCGTTCGGCCCGTCGGCGAGCACGAGCTTGGACCCCGCGATGCCGAGACAGTGCAGGAGGGCCTGCTTGGTCAGGTTGTGGTTGATGAGCGCCGGCGCCGCGCCGATCGCCCAAAGACCCATCCACGCCAGCGCGAAGTCCGGGCTGTTGCCCATGAATAAGGCCACCAGATCACCCGGGGCCACGCCCTGCGAGAGAAAGAAGTGCGCGAATTGGTTCGCCCGCGCGTACGCGGCTCCCCAAGTGTAGGAGCCCGGTCGCCACCAGATGCATTCCTCGTTGGGATGCGCCTGTGCGTATTTCTCGAAGAAGTAGTAGGGCGAGATGCGGTGTTCTTGTACTGCGTGTTGTTAGGAGAAGTGTGGACGTGTAAGTGAGATAGCTTATCCGTACGGGCTTTCTGGAACATCTTGGCCCCCTTACTCTTAGCGCGCATCATTTTCAGGTCCTGCCTTATGTGATATTTGCCATCGAGATAGGTGAGGCCTGCGGCGGCGGCCGCGATGCCCGCCGCTGTTCGTTGTAAGTCATGAGTTAGCTTGTGTAATACTCTAGGTCAAGCGATCAGATTGGCTCATCCTGTCTTCACAACATATCACCACCACTTGGAAAAATCCTTCGCCTACATACCGATTGTCGCCATCGCTTTTCCTGTCGTTCTCCTTCAGCAACGGCTTACGTGGATATTCACGCCAATCTACTATCGTCTTGTTTTTGGACCGATATTGGCACACTTTGGATTGGAGATGACCTGTGTCTTGCGTATTCTCAACACTGGAACCCGCATATCTCGTCTATCGACAGATAAAAGAAGCAAAACATCTTTTATACGTGTCTGAGGAGTACTCAAGCCTGCTTCAAGGATCGCGGGTATACTTAAATACCTAGGTAAATAATACTATACCGGGGGGATAAATAGCCGAGCCATAACTTTGGCACACCGCTCTCATTGGCCCGTTGGCGGCATTGGACCACGGCAGTTTTCTGGGGAAGAAAGCCAAGCCGGAGAAAGACTAGGTTATAGGAGAACCAATTGAATATTTACCTTGGTAGTCAACCGCATAGCATGGCCGTGCACAAATCCTCCCAAGAAACGATGATTCTGATTCTCAAATCATAATCTGATATCTTAGAAGTACAGAGTAGCTGGTTGTGCTTTATTGAGCACCGCTCTGCGCTTTTATGATAGTTCGGTCTTGTCTGAAGTTGCGTGCATGGTATATCCCGAGCACCTCGTCGAAGCTGTACCATACTAGTTATGCATCAGAGATTTCAGAGTTTACATTCTTATAGACTGGTGTGTATATATCTCTATGATTTTGTGTTTTCGGCCTCTGGTTGTGTGTCTTCGGCATCAAGTCCTATGTTTTCGAGATCAGGTCGTTCACCGTGTGGGATTGCGGATACATCCTCCAACCCGTCGAAGTCTTCAATTGCAATATCGACACCTGATGGAGGGACGAACGGTCCGTCTTGCTTATGGTGCGCCATCGTGGCGGGTGGCAGGAATCTACCAAAGTCAGTGTCCTGGACGAATATCCGTCTCGTTAAGTCCAACCGGGCGATGAGACTGGGTGACCCAGTACCGTAGGGGAGGGGGGGATACATACTTTGTATGGCTACCCCTGGCCGCTAATTCATCCTTGTGGTTTCGAAAGGTTATAGTCGTGTATGCCAGATTCCTCCCAACTGCGAGCACGTTAGTCCCTTTGCAGTGTATGGCCTCAAGAGGAAGAATTTACTTCTGTCGCAAACGGCGGTAGCTATGATCTTTTTGCCGACTTGACCGCCGCTCCTCGGGTACGTGACTACAGCTTTCTATTAGCCCTCAAGGGCCCAGATAGTGAATGGAAGCAATGTAGTGCGCATGTTCTTATAAGACCGTGTCTTGTGATGAGGACGGGGGGAGGTTACCGTTCAGGTCGGTTGAGACGCCCGTAGCATAGCGCCCCGTTGATGCCACAGCGAGCGAGCCTCCCAGGTCAACCATGCTTGCGATAGTTCCCCCGTGCAAATCGCCGAGTCGGTTCTGTATTCCATAGGCCATCAACGATCGGAATGCATCTCATTTTAAAAGCCTAGGCGCCATACTGTGTGGTGTTTGGTGATATTCAACTCAAATTGGACCCTGCCATGGACAGCCTCGGTAACTCTCAGGTGCTGTGAAGCGTTCAATTGAAAGCACACGATGACTATTCTCGATGGTCAGAACTCACTTTGGGCCCGAATAGTCTCAAGACAGCTACGTAAGCGATATGCTGCGTGTAAAAGTTGTGCCGTCGCTCACCTCGGTTCCAGCCCAGACTCTGCCATGAACGACCTCAAGACCTGGATTCGTTAGACCGGGAAATGAACGAAAACAATTGACGTGGGTGACAGAACATACGGTGCGAACAAATGCAAGTGGCGGAAGCGCAACTCGCTGGCCTCTAGAAACCATGATGAAAGCGATGCTCTCTTCTCTACCTGTATACTCTATGCTTTACGAAGGGGTGATGTGTTATGTGTTAGCGTGACAGTTCAGTTGCTGTCTGTAAGTTTAGGTAGATAGATGTCAGTCCAGTCTAGGTTCTTACCTGCGTAGGCACCTTCTATAATAGGTACCTAGGTAGGTACTGCTGGTTGAGAAAAGTGGGGGATCGGCAGCCCTGGAGCTTTGTTCTTTTTTCACGTTAGCCGCCCGCAACGTTTAACAAACAACAAACAACGACAACGGCAACGGCAACGGCAACGGGCATCGCACGTATCCCTCCTGCGGCCGTTCCGTTCCGGCTCTGCTCGCGCCACGGTTGAAAAAACAAGAAATGGTCCCCGTGCCTTTAGATTCGGCTGAAGATCCAGCAGCAGCGTCTATGCTCGAACCGGCCACGCCATACACCAGGCTGCACATTACGCCTTTCGACGAGTCGCTCCAAAAAGTCGTCATCCCTACCTCTATCCTCCCGCGCGCCCGCAACATATCCTTCCACACCATCGAAACCTTTCCAGAGAAACGCTTCGGCTTTGTCGATTTGCCCACCATGGACGCCGACAGGCTTAAGAAGAAACTCAATGGCGCTGTTCTGAAGGGTTCCAAAGTGCGCGTCGAGACTGCGCGCCCGGAGCCTATACCGGATTTGGCAGCTGATACCGACAATGGGGGGACCAACAGGGAGAAAAAGAAGAAGCCCAAGAAGCGGAAGCGTGAGGCCGACGCCATCGAAGGGGTCCAGCTCGAGGGTCGCAAGGTCAAGCGAGGGTGGACTACCACCGAGCAAGAGATGATTGAAGAGAAGCGGAAAAAGACCAAGGACAAGAGGGACGGCAACTCCTCCAAAGACGAGGAGAAGAAGGACAAGAAGGACAAGAAGGACAAGAAGGACAAGAAGAAGGAAAAGAAGAAAGCGACCGTCAAGTCCAAGTACACCGACGATCCTGAATGCCTCTTCAAGACGATACTTCCCGACTTTGGTGCTGGCCCCTCCAAGGCGACCGAGGGGGCCGAGGAGAATTCCCCCAAGAAAAAACGGAAGCGGAAGAGCGGCCGCGAGGTTGTAGTGCACGAGTTCGAGAAGACGACCAAGTACCCTACGTTCCTCAAATCCAGCCCCACCGGGGTTACCGCCGATGCAACTACTTTCGAAGATGGCGTCGGCTGGGTGGATAGTACCGGCAAGGTGGTCGAACCAGTGAAGTCGAGGAGACGGCCAGAGGGCATACCAGCGCCAGCTCTTCCCAAGCCTCGGAAAGTCGTGCCTACGCCTCAAGAAGAAGAAGAAGACGACGACGAGACGAGTAGCAGTGGTTCGTCTTCGTCTGACGACGACGATGACTCCTCCAGTTCTGGCTCGGAGTCTGATGGCCCAGACAAACAAGGAACAGCACCGGCCACACCCGAAGCGCTCAAAGTCGCGACTCCGGTCCTGAGCAGTCCAATAGCTCTCGCAAAGCCCGAGTCCGCGAGGCCCAAATCTTCCAGTTCCATCACGAGTCTCTCCATCAAGATACCACCAACCACGCCAGTCGTGAAAAAGGTTCACCCCCTCGAGGCCTTATACAAACGGCCGCAGGAAGGCGAGAGCACACCCAACGCTGGCTCAGAAGCCAAGCCCTTCAGCTTCTTTGGCAACGAGGACGACATCGGAGACGACTATTTGACGGTCGCCACAAGCCAGGCCCCCATGACGCCGTTTACGAAGCAGGAGTTTGAATTTAGGAACATTCGAAGTGCTGCCCCGACGCCCGACACGGCGCACCCCAGCCGGTCCTTCAACTTCTGGGCCTCGCAGAGTTCTGCCAATGACGATGAGCTGGATGAGGAAGACGGGGCCGAAGGGTTGGAAGACGTAGAGGAGGAACAGGCGGAAGGCGAGGACGTCGATATGGCGGACGGAGTTGCCGGTGGACAGACGAGTCAGGCGAGCCAGACGCCCGCCAGCGACTTCCAGAAGCAGTTCTGGGAGAGCAGGGGAGACCTCAACCGCGCGTGGAGGAAGAGGAGGAAGTCGGCGGCGAAGGAGAAGCGGTACCGGGACAATCGGGCGAGGGCGGAGCGTTCAATTTGATCATCTACCTGCCTTAGCTAGGTAGTTATTGCGAAGTTCTTCATTCTCATTCTCCGCAACACCCGAAGATGACAACCAAGATATCTATCCCCTCCCGATGTAGAAGGGGGCAGCGATGGCAAATCATTATTATCATTATTATACCGACGATGTTCTTCCGTCGTTCTATGACATGCGCATGAAACTAAACCCCCAAACTTTTAAGAGCCATGAGTGAGATTACTGTAGGCAGTCACTCAGCACCGTAGCAGACACGAGAGTGCCGCTTCACAAGGGGTAATCAACCCAGTGCCTGTTTAGGGATACGTTGACAACAGAAGTCAGAAGTCAGTACGAAACGTACTACGTACGGTGTCTACGACGAGAAACTGCGTCACATGAGACCAGATCAGAAGATGGTGCAAGGGACTGTTTATATTTCTAATGAGTGACTCTTAGAGAGAAAGCAAAAAGACAGGCATTTGCCATCGATTCTCGAACTCGCACAACACCCTCGCAGAACCTCGCACCGTTCCGTCCGGTTGCCCCAAACCCCCTGATCCATGATAGTTGCTGTAGGAAGGGGGGAAATCAAGGTGTTGTTGTAATTGTTGTTGTCAACGCCGAATGCTGAAGAGATGGAAAGCAGCGGAATGAGTTCTAGGTGGGTGTGCAGATAGGTAGTCGCGAACTCTAAAGAGCATCGGTCGCTTATTTGCCGCAAGAGCAGCCAGAGCCGCATTGGCCTAGAGGGGAGAGAATCATGTCAGCAGCAAGTCCCTAGATAATTCTCGGGAATGGTTTGTTGGGGGTCATCGTCGCAGAGGGCGGGGTAAGTTGGCCATGACGATAGCGGGGTAGTAGTGTAGGGTCGGGATTCCAAATATAGAATAAATGAATGAAATGAAATGAATGACTTACATCCGTCGCCGCCAGAGCAAGTGCAGTCACCCTTCATTTTGGCTGATTTTGTCTTGAAGACTGTGGATGGAAGTTGTTTGTTGAGCTTGGTGTGTGTGTGTGTGTGTGTGTGTGTTCTGATCTGTAGATCGTTTCGCTTGTGGGAATGAGAGACGGAGGGAAACGAGAATAAAGGTCTTCGGTGAAAGGACCCTTTTTATAGACGATGGGAAGCTCCCGTCGAAGATCGAGGATACTACTACAGTCGACCCGCGTGCCAACTGGGGCAGGCGCTGCTACCCACCAAATAAGCCCACGCCAGGGACCGATAGGCCAATTAGAGCGCAGCCGACAGCGATGCAGCGACGCAACTGCGTGGTTTGTGCCGTTTTGCGCCGCTGCGTCCCTTCCGCGTGAAAGCGTACCTACCGACCCGACTGGTCAAGTTGTATCCCATTAGCAGTAATAATAAACTAACCTAATGCCTATAGGTACATACCTAGGTATTCCTGCTGGCGCACGTAATACATGATACATGATACATGCAGCAGTAGCAGCAGTAGCAGCAGGCACAAACCACGCAAGTGGGTGTGACATCAGGTCGGTCTGGCCGCTCTCTCATTCGTCGTCTGACCCTGCCAACAACGCACGGGGGAGTGGATCGATCGTCTTGTCTGTGCCTTCTTTGATGCTTTGATGCGTGGGTTGAGCAGAAGTCGAGCTGCAATGTGGTGGCGAGTTGCTGTCATCTTCTCGGGACCCAGCATTGTCTTCTTCTCTTGCTTCTCTTGCTGCTCCCTTGCTCCCTTGCCTGCTGCTGTATGTCATTCTTGGCTCTCGACCGACAGGATCCAAGACACAGCCAGCCAGCCAGCCAGCCAGCCAGACAGCCAGCCAGACAGACAGAAAGACCGATTCTCTTGGTCATACTCGTTGATAATCATATCATAAACCATGACCGGCGGGCGTCAGCAAAGTGTAAAGTGAGACATACGCGCGTATATGTGCCAAATGTGCCAAATGTGCCAAATGTGCCGTATTATCTCCCCTCATCTCCTCCCTTCCTCCCTCCTCCCTCCTCCCTCCTCCATAACCCCGCCCCCCATGTCTCGCTTCTCGCCGCGCTCAGTTATCACTTATCACTTATCGCTTGTCAGTTCTCCGTTTTCCGCTTTCCGTCTTCCGATATTCTGTCGGAACCAACGACGATTGGGTCTCTGTCTCTGCCTTTCGCTGTCCCTTTCCTTCTCTCCATCCCAAATATCCCACGTGGTGACTGGCTCCGTTGGCTTGTTCACCTCGCACAAACTTTTGTATGTGAAACGTGTAACTATGCGCGGCGGCGAATGGCGAGGTATCCCGGTCCACCCTTCGACAAGTCGTATCTGCTTTGCTGATCGGGATGACACCCTCACAGACACCCTCACAGACACCCTGACAGACATCCCGACACACAAGCACATGCGGGGTCCTTCCCCGAAACCTGTATTGATGACGGTCCACGAGAGGCATGCATCAACGCTACGGTGAATGATAATGCCGTATCTATTGCTGTTGATCTTGCCTCCCCCATATACCAACCGGTTGGTCATGCCAACCCGGAGCCGCGGTTAGCGTAGAGGGCCACAGGTGTGTAATTGCCTTTCCACGGCTGTCGTCGCCGGTGATTCGGATCATGCCGTCGCCCTGTGTCTTGGGCTAGCCTGCTCAGCCGACGAGATAATACATAGTATTGTCGGGTGCATAGCGCGGCTTTCGCTTCTCGTCCCCGCCTACAATGTGACAGCGTAGCATTGCAGCGCCTCGGCTCTCTACTATTGGTGTGCTGGTTCAGGGTACATTGGGGGCGGCATCCCACTCAGATATGTATTGATCTCCACCCTCGAATATTCCATATGTGATCAGCCAAAACCCAATCACGGGAACAAAGTTCCTTCGACCGTGGTAAACCGAGACTGGCGCACCCGGAACTCGGGACTCGACATGTCAACCCCTGGCCACTCTTAATATATGGGACATATAGTAAGTCTTCCACGTCCAGTGGTCAGCAGCGGGGGTCGCCGTTGTCTTCTCGCTTCGCGCTATCCCTTGCGATGAGTGTGCGACGCCTGCAGAGATGAGCATCGAAGCGCAACTATCGTAAGCCCGCCAAGTATGAAGGACGCACATAGACCTATAGCCGCCGCGGCCAGTTATTCGAATACGAATTCGCGAGGAAGCTCGGCCGGTGTTACGCCTGGTCACCTACTGGCACCAGACTGAAATTTTCGCTGCGCGATCCTGAAAGCCACCATCTATCAGCATGTACCAACGACAAGTGTGCACAGAACAGCCCTGGGAAAGCTTGATGCATCTTAATAGTGTCAAGGGCCTCGGATATAAAACAACTGGCAGACTGCGTTGAACATTTCATTCACGAACGACCGGAATGAAAGTTAGGCTCCCTATCCATCGCCCCAGGTATATGTATCTCACAGCATCTCTCCGAAATGCCCTCAAGGTTACCAACAAGGTCCTCATTTTACCCCATCGAACTTGAATGGCGAAGAGACAGCAAGGTGGCGACGCATTTACAAGGTCTTTGACCGCTAGTTCTTCCTATTTGCGATTCGACATTTCGCGTGATAAGAGACAGCGAGGCCACATTCTTTATCTCGACCTCGCCCTTCAAACTGAAATGCCTCCATTGCTATGTTGCCAGGTGTGCGACAACATGGGTTGGAAGCTCAACGGTTGTGAAGCATAAATACGCTAGAGCAATGCTATATCCCACTTACAAGTATTTATCGTGAGTAAGCCCTGAGGTTTTTCATCAACGCGAGGGTATACTAATGGTTTCGTGTTACCTCGCTTATATAAAACTCAATTCTGCGGCTGCCACTCTCCCTATCTTTATTCTAATGCAGACTAAGTTTCCATCTACTTCATCTATTATGTGATCTCGTCCAGGCGCTTCCGACTACCAGGGCCCACTTTATTACGACATTTATTTGAATGCCCATTAAACCCGATTCGTTTCTCTCGAGTACACTCGTGATTCCATGCCGCCTTGCTTGACTGGAATGGACTTTGAGTATTCTTTATCCTCGTCATGGTAGTCATCTATTGTCCTTAAAACGAAAGCACCAGGTTCCATTACTCGTATCTTTTGACTTCTTAATTCATCTACTCCATAATTACTATCTCACGTTCATACATATATATTACCAATGTCCAACAACAAGCGATAAAATCATAGAAAGCTGACACACTTCTGTGCGTACACTTGGTTGTATGCTCCTCTGTACTTCTGCTGGTCATAAACCCTAAGCTAACGTCAATCACTCTCCGCACTCGCAACATTGGATCCTCTTCAGCTCTTTATTCCGGCCCTCAGGTTTCATCATATCATCAGTTCTATCAGTATCCTCCGGTTACAGCATCGTCCCGCCAACACCCAGCTGTTTCTAGACACGGTATGGCATATCTTAGCCGAACCGTCGAAGTTATGTTATTGCTGGGCTCGATCACCAGCGCCCTGATTTTGTTCCTCGTCTGCCTGTATATTTATATTTACTTCAGACACAGGCAGGATGACCTTGAAAGCTGTGAACAGAAAAAACCGAAACTCGAGAAGCACCCATCGGAAAACGAACAGCAACAATGGGAAACTGTATCTGCTGACGCGTCAACACGAAGCAATTCTTCTCTTTTCTGGTACCCGATGCCGACGACACAGGATATTAGGAGACACCAGGGTTATGTTATTAGTGAAGCATGTGTTGTGAAGCCTCATACTGCGCGTATTGAATATGCCTGAGCGATGAGGGAGCACCTGTAGAACTGCTTAATATTTATCGAGTTACTTCGTGTGAGAGTGGAATATATTGCTTGGGGTGTCTATTCTTTCATTCTATCAAGTCTTGCTCTTAGTTAGCAGCGGAACTGCCAATTTTGTAACAAAC
Organism: Xylaria sp. 218_066; assembly: GCA_019843955.1. Lineage (NCBI taxonomy): Eukaryota > Fungi > Ascomycota > Sordariomycetes > Xylariales > Xylariaceae > Xylaria > Xylaria sp. 218_066. The sequence continues at coordinate 15,637 of JADKYC010000148.1, read as the reverse complement.
ACACGTATTTACAAAGCCCAACCCAGCTTATGATAGTGATTCATACACATTCATAAATAGTAATGATCTGTAGTCCTATATATATACTCATATAATTATTTATATACAGTGTTTCAACTTGCCTTCTCCTGTAGCCGATCACTTAATTTCCCAACTATCTTCGCCAAAATTATTCATATATCAACCATCTTATATCTTCGGTAATTCATGAGGTTTAATCCGATTGTTAAGAGATTGCCCCCGGCCTTCCTTTTTCTCGCCTTGCAAGCCGTCCCCGTCGGTCATTAGATATGACCTTTTGCTGATGCTCGTGACATATGTCACATGTCCTAATTGCAAACAAATGGGAGCTGCTAACAGTCGAAGGCTCAATTAGACAACGTTTCGCTTCTTCCAGTGACCTAGTTGTATCGTGCTGTATTTTGATCCGTCACATTTCTCATCCGCACCCGGACGTACAGATTTCTACACTTTTAGACCCACGCTATATTTCTGTCTCTTACGTCCTGCGATAGGTCTGTGTTCTTCCAGTCGTCTCTTTTCACCAACGATACCTGTGTCTCCCGGCTGCAACTTGATGCCTCCAAGGCGGACGGACAGGCTAGTCGGGCTGCTAGGCAAGGCCTCTTCCTCCGCAAGCAGCTCGGCACATAAGTCCGGCACCCCCTGCAAACTCCACGAGAATTACCATGGTCTTCTCGCCGCAGACGTCGACGATGGATTTAGTCCCGCGGAGCAGAACTTCCGACTCTTTCGCATTACTGGCTTTCGCGGTCGCATGCATGGCGGCCGGCGCGGCTAGCTTCCTCGGCGTCGTCGCGTCGTCGTCTTACACCGTGTCTATGAAGCCGCAATATCGGCAGTCTACGCCCAATGGCTCGCTGAAAATGCACTTCTTGTGTATGTCTTGTTCCTGGAGTGTAATGGATCAGTCAAGTGGTGATGGATGCATGGATGGCAAACGACGCGGGAGCACGGTACCAAATGACTCAACTCCCTTACCTTTTTTAATTCTAGCTCGCAGTTCTCTTGCCTTTTCTTCAATATTAGCTTCTAGTAGCCGACGATACTCTTCCTGGCTTTTGTGCAGTTCGAGCTTCTTGCGTAATCGAGACAGGACTCGGAACACGGCCCCTTCCTGGGATTTTGCAAACGCCTTTTCTACTTCCGCGGGCTTGAGGGGGGTGTTTAGAGATTTCTTCGGTATCGTGGGGATTGTTGAAATCCCATCTGTGCCGTCGGTGTCGGCGGCGGTGTCATATCGAGCACTGAGTGGTTCTCTTTAGCTTAGCGTGTTGGCTGACGACGAGTCGGTCTATTCGACTGCCTCTCCTTTGTTATTCTATTCAGGAAAACTTCGCGAGAATAGACGACTAATTTGTCGTACCGCTCTTTCTCTTGCTCGTGGTGGGTTTTGCATTCCATCAAGAAATGCTCTAGGTAGTATGCCCGTAGATAGGGAGGCGGCCATAATTGTAATTCGTAAGCTCTCGTGTCTGCGTCTCTTCGTCTCGCTCGTACGGGATATTATTCACATCGCCGTTGTCCATTACTTGTAATTTTGCTGTTTCGAACATTTCAATTTCAATCCCTATGAGTTCATCTTAAGACCCTGTGAGCTATACACACGCTCGCCTCCCCGTATTCGCATCCAGTTAGCATCTCCTATTGCGTACCTTCGTCATCTTTCGTTTCTCGCTTGTACGTGTTGTTATTATATGTTACAGTATGATCATTATAAGACAATAACTGCTCCCGGAAACACCAACTCTATTTAAGTCAAACAGTGAGAACAAAAAAGATTGATACCGCAAAATGTCACTGATCGGAGCAAATCTCATGTATACTAAGGATATCTCATTTTAGACAATGCATGAGTAGTTCTGTATCAAGGGTTATCTTCTGATGCCGTCTGTGGAAGCCTATACGCTGGCACCAGTGAGTTGCACTTGGTAATCCAACCCCTTTTTCACGTCATTTGAAAGTGAGAAAGGATCGTATAGATACAGCGTGTTAGGTGTGTTCGCCACCACTAGAGTTGCACTCTCTCCACTACTAATGGTGATTTGTCCTTTCCCATCCACAAGATCGACGTATCTCACAACACCAGCGGACGCACGAACTGCCAGCGTTGCCGTAAAGGGAGAGTTTGCCGTGACCGTAACGCTGAGGTCTCCGCCATTAGCTTTAAGCGGGATGATATTCGCGCCCATATATCTTGGCTGTCGAGCCGCTTTGACGCGATACTTGCCATTGCCTTGGGAGTCTAGATTGGCATAGTTGAAGTCCCCCTTCGTTCTATCGAACAACGCTTGCGCTTTGGGATGCCCAATGTCGACGTGCGCCATTCTGGCCCAGTATCGTCCAACAACTGTCTGGATGCGAACAGGTGAGGCGAGTCTTTCAAGAACATGCAAAGGAGTCTCATTGCTATTCCGCTGGTACTTGAGCCACACGTTGGGAAAGTTCTGCATACCGAGGCCAGCGTAGTTGTCTGGATTGCTAGTCATGTATGTCAGGAAAGGCCAGGCGTCATAGTAATTTCCCGATCCGCTCGTTCCATCAACTATGACTTGATACGAGTCGCTGATCACTTTCTTGAGATTCATCAACGTATCTCCTTCCGGCTGGTTGTATTTTTCTCTTGCTGCCGCGCAAACAGGCGAGGTGATAAATGTGTCGGCTACGAAATTCGCGACTGTTTCCCACCAGGCTCCCGTCCTACCTTGGTTGATCCAGTACCTCTCTGCATACGTAAGTGCATGTCCGTACTCATGAACCGTGATGGAAGGTGTCGACATCCACTTTGTAACAACGTTGAGAAAACTTAGCCCGCTAGTGGAATCGGTTCCTGTGTTTGCCGCCGTGTTGGGCCCTAGATCCGCAACGTTGTAAACGTTTACCTTGTACCAGGGCCCATTGTCATCATCCTGATTGAAAGATAGTCCCGTCGAGCGCCATCCCTGACCAGTAACGAAGCACTCATACGCTGATTCAAGTGTCTGAAGCACCGTGTTTGCTACGGTGTCATCGGCCGGATTGTACACTCGAAAGTGGGGTGAGTCTTTGAATCTTGTTCCTCCAGGTCCGACTCTTGCATTCGGTGTGAATTCTGCCGGAGGCACTGCTTGTATCTTTGAAGGATAACCAGCGATGCCCTTCCCAAAATAACATAACGCAGCAATGATGGGAGCTTTCATGTTGAAAGGTATCAGAGCGACACGCCCAACTTCCTATGAGTTCATTTGAAAAGGAAAACTCAGCAATTGTGTGCGCATTGAAAGGAATTACGTTTTACAGAGAGCCTTTGAAAGATGTGCCGTTACAACTACCATCAGCCGTGCTCGTGGTGAATTAAGCGGACAGGCTAAAATTGACATCCGTCCAGTCACCAATCAATCCTTCATGGGTAGCACCGCAATTGGATGTATCGAGCTAGATCATTCTAAGCTAGAGACCTTTTGTATTTTCAGGAAAGCTGACATGAATAGGAAGAAACTATACCGGCTGATCGAAATTAAGCCACAACGACTTGAATTACAACAGGTAGAAGTCCGAGTCAACAGTGATGAAACGCTCTTATAATTCAACGTAATGTATTTGTAACAATACAATCACGTCAATTATTCATTGACGAAGTGAATGGTTATAGATTTTCTTAACCAGTAAGTGATCAAAGGCGTTGGTAAACATAATTATCCAGCGTTTCACGACGCACCGGTTAATACTTGCTTAAATAGAGTTTAATTTTCATACTCTTACATTTACAGACGAATTTGTTGGCCTCAGTGGTCGAATTCTTATCCATAGCTCACGTTTCACCAGGCCGCCGTAAGCCTTAGGAAATACTAGAAGTCAAGGGGGGTCAGCGTAAATGGGCTTTGAAAGGTTCAAATAACCCACAATGATATATACGAGGCCCTATCATACTTAAGTGATCTGAACTAGCACTACGCAAGTTGATGTTGCTGAATACATCTACTTTAGACGTGCGTAACAAGCAGTCCAGATCTATGTATGTACTTATATAACCACAGCACATAATTAGGGACATCAGAAGACCCCGTTTGATGAAAGCGAAGTATTAAGAATATGCGTGCTTGTTAACGTGGGTATCGTTGGGATACCGCTTTTGCAGAATAACGGAGGGCGGCATATACATCACTAGGACTAGCCTACGAAAGCGTTGAGACTCCTTTTCATAGCAACCTTTCATTTACTGTATAGTTAACTGCGCAGCGAGATTCTGGTGAGTCGCATGTACACAGCCAAGTAGATTATTAAGTGCTAGAACTTACTATTCCGCCGTAATGCGTAGACAGACGTGTCCTATATTATTAATAGTAGCCTCTATCACACGGCAGTACTAAAGCACTACTCCGGCATATACTAAAAGTAGAACATCACCAAGGCGAGTGCCCCAATATCTATAGCCACTTATATACGCCTACGATTGAACCGCAACAGTCGCTGACCCGTGTCTTGAAGGTTTTATTCTAGTTAAATCACCACCGAAGATCTTAATGTAAGAGGATGATTTATATTATATTATATATGTATCCTACATAGCGTTGATGAGGAAGGAAAGGAACAAAAATACTGAAAACCGCAACCCTTCCAGATCTTCACAAGAATGTGAAGGAAACACACTATTCCACATTTTAAAACCATCGCGGGAGACGGAGAGGGACCTGAGAAGCAACGTAATCTGTAAAAGACTGCCGTCTCATCGGCTGTTCCTGGGTGGAAGGAGTCTCGCTAGGAGGTGACAGATCAGTACTACTATATATGGCGGCTCGATTCAGTGATCCGTCAGGAGCCTTGGCGATGCGGGTGGGCGACAGTTCGAGATAATATTCCTACACAGCACTTCACTTTACTAAACTCTCACATCTGGGTCTGGCTTGACGCTTGCTCCGCTGACCTGCCCGCGGCTAGCGAGATCTACGTCGCTGGTGAGTCTATGTTCTGTGGCACGGGTTCCGAGCTAACCTGCTTATTGGATCCGGAGGAGTACGATCGCTTCTTGAGATCGCGTTTCAACGTTACCGACCTGGAGTGACGGTGGAAGCGTCGGTAGGTGTGTTTCTGATCGTTTCTTGGGGGCTTCCGGTGATGGGGTCTAGGGGGTTCACTCGAAGATGAATCTGGACTGGTCGGCGTTGGACTGCCTAGCGTGTGGGGGCGTGGTGAGCATTGGTGACTAATTGAACTTTGATGGTTGTCATGTTTACTTTCTTTGTCATGTTGTTGCTTGGGTTGGGAGCCGGATTCAGGTTTTCGCCGCTGTAGCTGCGCTGGGTTTATGCTTACCGGTTCCGTCACCGACCTCATGCGTGTATCACTGACCTGCGTGTAAGCGCTGTAGGAGACGTCAGTAACGGATTTCCAATCCCCAGACGTCGGATCGCGTGTCCAAGGGAGAAGGTTGGGGTCGTCGTCATAAGAAAGCGACTCTACGAAGTTAGGCATTTGCTTGAATATATGAGGCCACTGTCCCCTGGGATCGAGATCCATCTTTCCGACCGATACGGCCTTGAGATGGGTGTCCGAATCGTTGAATGCGTTCAGGTCGGGCAATACTTCTCGACCAGGCCTATGGGGCCAGAGTCCGCTTTCACTCTTCATATCCCAGTATATAGCCAGCTGAGCAAGGAGAGCCCCAGATGCCAGCTTTATGTGCTGGTAGTGATACCATCGCGAGGCAATGTCTGCTTTATTGATGGCCGTGACGCTGTCCGAGAGTCCCAGTTTCTGAAGCCGGTCGAGCGACGACTGTAGCTCGGGAATCTTTACTAGTGCTAGTTTCAGCTCCACGCCAGCCTTGAAGAAACGCGCTACGTAGGAAGGGAAAGTGGAATCTACCATGTACGTTCGCAGTACGCCAACGCTAAAGGACGGGGCCTCCTTATTAAGAAAGTAGTGGTAGTTGACCGACAAGTTGCAGCTTTGTGGGTTGCGGCAGAGGTTATATTCATCGAAATTACAACAGCCCAAATGCCAGGGGCAGAAAGATGTGTTTGGATGCTCGACACATGGTGATTCGCAGAAGTCGATAACCGGGTCTTGAAAGGGACTCAGAACTGTGTATCCCGTGGCTGGGTTCAAGACGGCACAGAACCGCTTGTCATGCTCCGCGGAGGTGCGGTGAATACACACGCGGATGCACATTTTTCAAGACGATAAGGTCTTCGAGGTATGTTGAGGAGAATGGAGAGTATAGAATTGCCCTATATATATTCCTGCAAAGTCCGCACTTATAAGATGGTTAGCCTCGAGAAAGAGTAGAAGAAATCTGCGAAAGATATCCTTCGGTTCTACAGCAAAGAGACCCAGCAAAGTGCGTGTCTTTTAAGAAGGAGAACAATGCATTTGCTATCGTGCTATGAATGCCTTGACTCAGATTAGTTTTGTTCTTTTGTTTTCCGCCTGCCTGCCTCCTGGTTAGTTCTTTGCCGTCGTTCATAACAAGGCTATTGTGGGAGGGAGATAACGAACGCTTTGTAAAAATAGGTAAGACCCGGCGAGTTGTCTCGACCAGACCCGAGGGTATCTGTTTACGCCGTAATACCTGTACCTTTTACCACGTTACTGCCAGGACCATGGAAGCGCCATAGCCTTGCGTCCGAGTGTATGCCGAATTTAAACCGGACTTCCCGATTGCACTATTCGATACGGAGCCGGTAAGCCATCCTCGACCGTGCGTTGGAGCATAGCATGGGCACGGAATGAGTGGCTATCATCAGACCCAGACACACTGCGGGTTAGTATTTGTATTTCGCGCGGTTTGCGACCGTAGCTACAAGCCTATCCTAGATATATGTGCGGATATCGGCATTGCCGGGGCTGGCGAAGGAAATGGAGTAACTGTACGCTTACTGTAGTAGCAGTAATCATGCAGACAGCATTGTATCGACGTACTGGAAATACACAGCATTCGATGTGATGTATAGATTATTAAGGCGGTCAAACGTCGGATTGAAAGCATACGCATTACGATATGCGTGGTTTAGTCGAATGCAATTCAAGCCCGAGGTGTGTATTGCGAGTCCCCGAAATAAGCGACCATTCATTCCGTCGAACGGTCGGCCAGCTCTATTCTATATAAAATACATTACTTGTTCCTGCCTGATGATTCGATTCATCACAAGTGTACTGATCGATTGTATTATGATGACCTTGGAAGGATTCGGTATTGAGAGGGTATCGATACTAAGGTAGTACCGATAACTGCAAGCACACACAGGGAGGGTTTCGCTCGATCCTTCATATAGTTCATATAGGCTCTGTATGGTCATCCGGATTTCAGCGTTCATCTGTGTTTGGGCGAGCTGTACTCCGTGATTTTGATAACGGACTGGGGATAAGCTCGGCTTGTCGGAGAACCCGTGCGCTTCTACTAAATCCTAGAGTAATAAGTGCGGGCGCTAGCCGGGAGTTTGCATTAATCCTGTTTCGGTATCACCGTACCTTCGAACCGCGTCAAATAGAGATCGTCTGCTGTTCTCTGTTGCAGTGCGGACGAATGGCGTGGCATACAAAGCGATAGATCTAGTCATCGCTCATACCCAAACGCAACCCGTTTGGATTATGATGCTACTCCCGGCCGTAGATGGTCCGGTGCGCAGCTTCTACCCAGTCATACCGTCCTCGCCAATACCCTTGTCTTTACGCTCATCCTGCAACATTCGGATCAATTTGTTGATAGTCCCCCCATCGCGGAGCCGCTCGACCTCTTGTACTGCGGCTTCTTCGTCCATACCCTCGGCCATGTACTCCTTGATTTTATCCCAAATCACCTTTCTCCTCGAGTACCAAGTTCGACCACGAGGCTCTGGCCGCCATCTCGACCCCCATGTAGCGTCTAGTTTCTCGATAGCCGGCTGACCATCCATTCCTTCGCGGTACTCCCTCCATACTTCCTCTACCGTGCCTACAGTTCGATACTCATACTGCGGGGGCCCGGCAGCAGTTGGTGTCGACGTAGACACGGTAGATCGGGGGACAATGTGATGGCTTGGGGAGGCAGGAGGCACGCGCGGTGTAGCGCGCGTGGGAGTCTGCGTGGGCGGCCGCGGAGGTGGAGGAACAGCGGTTTGTTGCAGGGGCGCGGGAGGCGGCGGCACAACGGACCGCACGGGCTGGTCTCTTGCACCGAGGGCCTATAGAAGAAACGAATAGTCAGCGGGGATAATACGATTTTAGAAAGCTGGCCGATATGGGGGCGGACGAACCGACGCAGCAGCCTGGTGGGAAGCGATAAGGCTGCCCCTGAGATCGTTCAGCTGTTGGTTAATACTCTCGTACTGCGCATTGATTTGCACGACAAACTGCTGGTGCTGGGCCTGGAGCTGAAGGATGGTGGCAATCAATTGCTCGGGGGTCCGGCCGTGCAGCTGGTCCTCGGTGAGGGGCACCACGGGCGCCGGCGCCGGCGCGGGCATCATGGCGGGCGATGGCTGAAAGAGCAGTTTGGAGTGGGATGATGCGGGCACCTCGATGCGACCCGGATCACCGGCGCTTGCACTTGTTGGGTTCGGGACGGATCGCACGCCGTAATTACCAGAACCGGTAGCCCGTCTCTTGGATGGCGTGGTGCTGGTACCGGCAATGCGCTGCAGATCGGATGTAGCCGGTCGCTTGAGCGCGCTCGCCCCTGTACGAGCTGCAGGGCCAGGCGCCGGCGTAGCGCTGCTAGTGGGAGCGGCAGGCGTTGTGGTGGTGGCGGCGGTGGTGGTAATGGTGGTCGCAATAGGAATTTGAGCCGTGGTCGAGGCCGCAACAGCGAGAGTCGATGGGGGCGCAATGCTACTAGTAACCTGGCTTGTTGATGCTAACTGGGGGAGCATTGCTTGCGTGCTTTTTTGTTCTGGCGTCTCTGAATGCCGAGGACGGCTAGCTGCTGACTGCTGAGCCGACTTGCCGTTGTATAAGCCACCATCAACACTACAGTCAGTACATACAGTAGCACCACCGAACAGCAGTATCAGCCAGTATCAGCCAGTCGCAGTGTTGGGAAATAAATAACGAGCCCCCCCTTCGCTCCTTGCTGCTAGCGCTTGCCGGAACCCTGGAGCCGAAGGGAGATAGTGGGGGTAGGTAGCTCGCAGGGTGTCACCGTGACCCAATCGACTTGGGCGTATTGTAAGTACACTTTGTTAAATGTCTTTCTTTAACTGGGGGCTGGAAGAATAAATAATAGAGCAGATGGACCGAACGATAAAAATGAAGAGGATGGGAGACACGGTCGTAATAAAAGCGAACCGCAAGACGAAACCAATCTGAGAAATGATTTGAGTATATTCGCTTCTCCCCCACGGGGCCGGAACCCGTCAGTACGCTCGACGACCCGTCGGCGGGAAGCAGAGAGCAACAATGACGAACAGACGAAGCTCACGTTGGGATGCCGCGGTAGGTGGTGTCGACCAGGCGATATAGATAGCGTACCGGAGTAGATAGGTCACAAAAGATAAAGCGTGGGTATGGGTAAGTTAGAGATAGAGGTAGAGGCGGAGGGAGAGGGAGAGGTAGAGGTACCTGGGGAGGTAGGTAGATATGATAATGCAAGTAACAGTAGAAACAGCGAGATAGCGCACGTCATGCAGGCCGAGTAGCAGTAGTGGCATGTGTATAGTGTATAGTGTATAGTGTATAATGTATAATGTACGTATAGTGTATAGTAGGAGTAATAGTGGTGGGAGTAGTATGTGGGATGATACTACGATCCTTGGTAGGCGGAGGCTGGATGCAAGGTTGGGATGCGGACGGGACGGGACGAGGTGAGACGGCAAGGGGAGGTAACAATGCTTATGAAGGAGAAGACCAGTAAGTCACGAGAATAACAACAGCCACAACTGCAGACGAACGGATGGGGCCCGAGGGAACCACTCTTCAGAAATAGGCAAGAAATGACCCCCCAGGCGGGCACAGGCACAGGCACAGGCACGGGCACAGGCACAGGCAGTAAGTACCCAGGTTGGTTCGGCGGGGATCGTGTGTGTGTGTAGCATGTATTGTGTGTCGTGAAAAGCTGGGGCAGGTGAGGCAAGGCACGGGACAACGAGCGACAAGGTTTTGCTTGGCTTTGTCAGTGTCCAACCACTCGCTACTCGACTACTTACTTCTTTCCGAGGCAGCAAGCAAGCAAGCAAGCGAGCAAGCAAGAAGCAGCAACTCCAACAAACAACTAACACAAACCACCAGCACACCTCAGGACTCGACAAGTCAACGTCTGGTAGCTACGCGAGGAGAGAACGCTGCGAGGATCATGGGATTCCAACGAAGGGCGGCATCCAATATCAACATCGAGGGTGTGTCGTTATCGTGTTGTTATCGTGGCTGCTATCACTATAGCGTCTTCGAGGGTGGGAATACCTCATGTAGATAGATAGATAGATAGATAGGTAGAAAGAGGCAGACGGGATGATGTATGCTGTGGTCTAGTAGATAGGCAGGTTAGGTAGAGAGAGCAATTATGTCCTTCCTCGAGGTCAGTCTACCAGGACTAGGTATCTGTTGCATGTGCTACGTGCTGCCAGGAAGACGTGTTGGTGACATGACAACAAGTCCGGTAGGTAAGTTGCAACACGCGTGTTGGTGGCGGGTTGGTCTTGTATTGTACCTATTGTATCAGCATTGCAGCATCGTTACTAATAACACAAACCTACAGACGCACGCACACACGCACACATACATACATACACACGCGCTCGCGCACGAAACACGGCAGGCTTGCATGGACAGCTCGAAGGGGGAAAATCGGAGAGAGACAGAAAAGACAGGCAAGACAGAGACAGAGACAGAGACAGAGACAGAGACAGAGACAGAGACAGAGACAGAGACAGAGACAGAGACAGAGACAGAGACAGAGACAGAGACAGAGACAGAGACAGAGACAGGCATTACACACACACATGCTGCATACACACACACACATGGAGAAGGACGTACACAAAACAGGAAACCATGGGGATTACACGGACATTAACTGGCTGGAGGAAAGTGCAAGATCGGGTCATCATTCATCATTTTAGCAGTCTTGTCTCACATACACATATATAATGCACAAAAATCCGGTTGGGGCTTGCTGCCAGGGCTTCTGCATTCCCTGCTTGCTCAAGTCAGAACTCTCTCGCTGCAACTACTGCAACTGCTGCAAGTTTGTGCTTTACAGTTTAGGTAGTTACCTAGGTACGTTAGGTAGTTGGCAGGTAAGGTACTGTAAGTAGGCAGGCGAGACAGGGAGGGTACCTACCTATCCTGATACAGTACCTAATACCTCCTACAGGCAGGCTACCCCACATGGCCGTCCTTGCTCCAGCCAAGACCCAGCTGCCCCAATCATCACGTGAAGACCCCATCATATAAGCTACCTACCTTAGCAAGAGCTACTCAGGTATTTGCATTAGTCCAATGACCCGCCGCGACGTCACAGCCCCTCATAGCGATGCAGTACATACTCTGTAGTACATGTGTACAAGCCCACACCGGCCCACAGGCAACAAGTCTGAGGTTGCAATGTGCGGTACAGTACTTCGCTCGATACCACCCCGCTACATAATATTCCGGGCACTATGTTATGTACTTACCTAACATGTAATCTGTTGCTATTTCAAGTCGCAAGTCTTGTTGTTTCTGCAGTGGTTGACAGTTGTTGGAGTTACCCAAAACAGTCCATTGATACTGATCAGAAATCACGGACTGCTAGGACAGCATCAATCACATACGCGTCTTGCATATCGAACGCCCCCTTCGCGCAGACACATCATCATCTTCATCATCATCATCATCATAATCATCATCGTCTATGTGGTTTGTTCCTTGCAACGCAACGCAACGCAACGCAACGCAACGCAAAGCAACACGACACGACACAACACAATACAACACGCCGTGCCGTGACGTGCTGGATTGGTTTGAAAAGAGCAAAGTCTTATTGGGCCGCCCGTCATGTAATGTCCCCTGTCTACATATGGAGTGCGACCTTTGCACACGACGGTACCAAGGCTTTCCCCGCGCAACGGAGCGGTACAACTGAGCGGTAACCTCCCTGGCCCGTCTAGCCGGCAGTGCGATGCGGTGCATGTCAGAGCAGCAGCAGCTCTTGTTGGGGATAGTGGAGGCAGACTGCAGCGAACTGCCAGCTTTTATTTGAAATTCTTTATTTTTGCACCACGGACACGAAACGCTGTCTCCAGAGCCGAGCCCGCACCTGTCCGCAGATGCCCTTGATACATACCGTACCTTAGGTATGTAATGCTGTGAGAAGCATTGATTTGTATTCGCCCGCCAGACCGTTATAGGCTATAGCCGATGTACGGGTCCTCGCATCTCCTATGCTAGCAAATAGGTCACGGTATGTGCTTATCTAGACTAGACTGAGCAGGTAGGTAACTATTTACGAGCACTGTTGGCCCTTGGGGGGCACCTTGATGAGTGGCTGGCTTACTGTACCACGGATGAGCTGCGCGAGTATATCGACGATATACCTGCTGGCAATGTAATGTCTGAAAGAAAAGGAAAAGGTAAGGTAGGTAATCGCTTATCACAGCTCGGTGCCGCCATACCACCTTGATCTTGGTAGGCGGGTAGGTAACGGTTGCACGTAGGTCCGTCAATAATACATCGGTAAATATAGGAATTCCCGATCGCTCGGGATGCCTTGTAGCCGCAACGCCACGCAACCATTCACTGCAACGATGTAGAAAGATGCGACCTCCGGTATGCTGTATCCGTCACAAACAACCTTCCTGCCCTTATCGCGGGTCTTCTCAGCTTCGGCTATCGGCCACTGCAGATGCTGGTTATAGTTACTTTCCTATACCCAATATCCTACGTATGCAACCGCAACAACGTTCCAGTGCATTTTGCTGAACGTCAAGCAAACACACACACACACACACATCGGTACGCTACACCACCTGTGGCAGATCTGAAAAAAAAAGAAAAAAAGGCACTGGGTTCTATCTGATAGCTCTTAGCTCCATGCTCTCTACTCCGGGTCACACGCACCTGGGTAGCAGCAACGGCCAGCCATGGTACCCAAACTCGCGTCACAGATTCCGATTTGCCAATAGCGTGGTACTTGCCAAGAATCGTAGCCGATGCATCTCATCGGGCCCAATTCAAGGTTTAACATCCGATTCGATCTTGGAGCATTTGTTTACATTTCAGCATGGCGTTTTCAATCAGCCCAAAACGTCCTGATCGAACCCGGCCGTGGGGGTGATCGCGCCACCACTTCTCTACCGAATCTACACACATGTCGCCCGCAGACTCTCCGACTCGCATTCCACAAGGGCTGGTCTTGGCAGGGCCCCTCGCGCGGATTCCACTCGATTCCGAGCGCCAAACTCGGTACTATGTGCTGACTGGTGCGAATGACAAGACTTCATCGATCCAATCGGGCCACTGCCAGCCCCGGGTCGCCAACATGAACAACACATGTCCTGGGCCGCAGTGCCGAAGTCGTTGACCAGAATAGGTAGCAACCTCGTAACCTTGGTGCCGGGTCAATGCAATACTCGATGTCCGAATTGTTACGTATCAGGCAGTCCGAGTTTCTCGGTTTCCAAACCCACAGTAAAGCATTTGCATCTATCTGATCACACATTGCCATGTTTCTGCAAAGGGAAATGTCCCACCCCTTCCATCGTAAGAAACTTGCTTGTGTTCGCAAGCTATGCGTACTATAAATGATTGACCGGCATTCTATGCATGCCTCTGTGGCTTCTCACTCAACCCTTCGATCATTTCCTAACGAACCCCTACCTACCTAACTTGCATGGCCGTCCAATGTAACTCCCACGGGCTCATGCCTGAAGCAAGGGTGGCCCCCGATAAGAGCCGTCCGTTGGCGGGAAACATCCAGACTCATGTGTTCATTAGCTAGGCCGTTGACTTGTCCTTCTCACTCCACAGATGGCGTTGATTGCGCTATTACCCATTCAGAGAGGTCCGATAGGTCTGTTCGTACGATTATCCTGCTATATGAGTCTCACATATAGAGGTACTAGGCAAACGCCTCTACTCTGTATCGAAGAGAAGAATAACCTGGCATTCATGGGCACTGTTCAATGGCTGAACGGTCTGAGCCCACCTCATGAGGGCATTACAAATCCTACACAACCACATATCCTTTTGAACTGGGCCGAGAACGTAGATGGTCAACCCATGTTTCTCCCATCTTCATTTGTATTGTGATCTACGCCCCCTGAACATTATGGAGGCCATCTGTGCTTGGGGCTTGGACCGTCATTCATTTTTCAGTTGGGGTCGGTTGATCGCTTCAGATTACCGCTACCAGTTGCACGTATTGGAAGTCAACCTGACATTCTAGCTGGAGATAAGATACCGAGGCAGAAACTGAGGTTCTGTTCTAACATACTCACTAGTTAGTAGTTATACATGCATGGAATATGGCTGATCATTTGAACTAGTACACACTCGGTTAGACAGCCACGATGAATGTGCAAGATCTTAGTGCGTCTGTATATCTCCGATCAAAACTCCGGTAAAATGAAGTAGAGTCGCTGGGCGATTGACAAGACGCGGTGTACATAGTTCCGTCGCCGTTAACCGGAGCTGTCGATCGCGCGCGACGGGCTCCTTGACATCTTTTTCTCGGCTGGTCTCGAGACAATCCAAGCATTCAAGGCCTCACTGTCGATCCGCTTCTCTTTACGATTCAGTTGGTCTGCTCGTCTCTTTACCCAGGTTAAGGCCTGTCCATCCCGCATTTGAGAGCTCCTTGCGGCCAAAGTACGACGTGTTGTGGATATATTCTCAGCAAAGAGTTGCCTGTCATGGCAGCACCATCGGCAGTGGCGACCCCATCGCTGATACTGGGTCCGGCGAAACAAATAACACGACTCGGGAGATCGACGGCCAACGTCTCAGCAGGGCCGGTAGAGAGGCTGCGCCCAAACCGGAGATGGTTTGCCCAATCGCCTCTTGAGCGTTCCTTGCACCATCCAGCAGGTAAAGAAAGAGAGTTCCCATTCTTGTCTTACGGGCATTTGGGTTCAATCCTGTCCTTGCCAAGTAGGCGGCAACGCATGGAACAAGTGTAGTATGCAACGGACTGCAAGTTGGCTGTCGCCACAACGCCCTATTATACGTATTGTCCGCCCTATTTACCTAACTTACCTGACTTACCTGACCTACCTGACCCTACCTGACCTTCCCCTCTTCCATCATTGGCACAGATTGCAACGGGGTCGCCCGATTTACGGGGACCTTGCCTACCTTCCAAGATTACCTACTTCTTCTACCCACATCACACACGCTGCCCCCGTCCGCCCTTCCGCCCTTCCCCTATAGGTTGTTGTCAGACCTGGGTATCCGCATGGCCGGGCTTAGATGGCTTCATGTGGCCTTAGATGGCTCGGATCTCACAGCCCACAGGTGGCCCCTGCCTCTCGTCAGGTCATCCCGCGTCCAACTGTGACTGTAAGACTGGCTGACCGGGGCGACGTGTTTTTTTTTTTTTTTTTTTTTTTTTTTTTTTGAAAATTAGCCAACTAATATCAGTCCTGGAGAAGTAAAACATCCTGTTCCACTTAAAAGTAAAAGGGCGACGATAAATAAAAGATGTTATTTATAATTTTATTTAATAAATGATTTCTCTTCTATCATT